>JAKOOJ010000040.1:4712500-5010000 GCA_022577455.1 Arizona elegans | reverse complement strand
ATGAACAAAAGGATTCCTTTAATTTCCAGATTTCAATTCTCCCTTTATTCACAACATATGAGGTTGCTTGGAGAAGGGGAAAACAGAAAGTAAAACTGCTGTATTGTTCCCTTTTCCCACAAACAGAAGAACAATTCTAGGATAAATTCAGGATTCAACTCACTGAATCAGATTAGTATCTGAAGATGTTTTGCTTGTCCTGGGAAAAGGAGATCTGGATGCAACATTTACTTTTCTTATTTTCCTCAAAGCTCAGCTGCCTATTGAAAAATTACACAATATAGATGTCAGAAGAAGAAGCTGTTTTGAGAATCATATGAATCATACGCTATAGGGGAAATTAATAATGGTGAGGTGTTTTTCGTGTCTTATTCACAAATGTGGAGCCTCCACTACATCCTTATGCCTTCCAAGAACAAAAGGACCTCTTGAGCTCCTGAAATGAATTTCACTCCAGATCCAACAGAAACCATATTGTTCAAAAGTAAGATACATTTTTCTCTCCCCTTTTCCTCAACTCTTTGCTAACATTCGGTGACTGAATTTCAAGGCAATAAGCAAAACCAAGTATGGCCACCATAAAGAGCTTATGTGCCCAGCAAAATATTCCTGTTGTGAACTTTCACAGCACTTGTATTGCAAAATTCATGTCAGCTCTGTGGGAAACTGGGAAGCCTCTATTTGTAAACGATTCATGTCCTGCAGTTTTAATCCCCATATTTGTTTCAGGAAATGGATGTGTGTGATGTGTTTGACTCTTCTCTAATTCTTCATTGCTAAATATCAGCACAAGAAACAGGAATTCAGCAAATTCTTAAGAGACCTGTTGCCTCCCATGTCGCTGGAATCTCAGCATAATCTTTTTGCTTCTACAATCACAGCCACTAATGGTGCATGAGAAAGTCTCATTTTTCTGAAAGAAAAGATTATGATTGCAAATATGGACTCAGATGGGAGAAGAAGGCAGGTGGGAAGAGGTGGGGGTAAACTACTTTGGGGAAAGTGAGCCTAACAATATGCATATTTTGATCTGACATTTAAGGTTCACTATTTTTATTCCTCTTGAGCTGGTAAGGATTGCAAGACCACAGATCAAGTAAAATGTTCATTTACAGGCAGCCAAACACCATTAAACCTAAGCAATAGGTACTCTAAGAATTCCCTCACCTACATGACTTTTGTTGCTGTTTTAATCTCAAATACAGATTACAATCAGGGTTATAGAACTACAGCATACATCCATACCACAAACATAAAATAGTTATGTTTAAACTCATGAATAAATCTCACTCATACAATAGATTGTGGTGGTATATTCAGCCTCTGGTGAAAGAAAGGCATTTATGAAAATATCCCAAACCAATTAATGTTGGGATGGGTTTTGATTTATCGTAGTTTGAAAGGAGTTATACTGGTTCTTTTCAAACTTGATATGTGGACCTCAACTCCCAGAACTCCCTCTGTTAAGGTTCCAGAATTCTGCGAGATGAATTCCACATATCTTAAAGTTGCCAAGTTTGAAAAACACTGAAGTATACAATCCAATTCAATTATTCTCCTTTTATTCTGAATCAGTGGAATGTCTAAACTGCTGGTTGTATGGAATGTGAATGAGTGAATCTATGAATGGGTGAATGGGGTGAATCTATGAGTAGGGATTAATTTTCACACATGACCAATCTTACTTAATTAGTTGGGCTTATATGTTATACCAATCCATAAAGATTGAGAGCAGTTTACATATAATCTTAAGAGTAAGGTATTTTTTTAAAGTATACTGTAAATCTTAATTTTGGCATTTGAGGAATATACGCTTGAACAAAATCCTGTAATGGGACTTGCTACCCAAGGAAAGTCTACTTCTGGACCTCTCTTTAAAAGCCATGTTTTAATGGCTTTTCTAAAGCTTAACAGGATGGCAACTTGTTTGGTCTTGGTACATAATATGCTATTCCAAAGAATGGGGGGCTCCAACTGTGAATTCCATTATTATTTTTTTCACAATACTTGCTATAGAACTGCAGCAAAATATAAGGAAAATGTACTTACACCCAAACACATATTTCCTGAATATAAAAAAAAGCCTAATGCATCCCCCCCCCCCAAAATGCTTGCATTTTAAGGTTATTTTACCAAATGTATGCAAATTACAATTTATGTTTATTTTGGAGTTGAGAATTGCATTTCAAGATTTCCCAGAATTTAGGATCTGAAGAATCATTTCATTCCAAACTGCTTAGCAATTCAGGAAGGCCAAATTAAGTCAGTTTGTTTAAAAACATGGAGCAAATAAAATTCAAGAACATAGGGGATTAATTAGCAGAGTTTCTGAAGGTTCTTTCATTAAACACAGGCTTATGTGCAATTTTCTTCTACTAGGCTAAGACTTGATTACTAGACTTAGACTAGACTAAGGAGAGATTTCTTAACAGTGATAACAATTAAGCAGTGGAACAGCTTTCCTTCAGAAGTTGTGGGCGCTTCATCAATGGAAGCTTTTAAGAAGAACCTGGGTAGCCACCTGGAATGGCATTGGGTCTCCTGCTGGTGCAGGGATTTGAATTAGAAGACCTCCAAGGTCTCTTCCAGCTCTATTATTCTGATTCTGATTCAACCTCAAAGTTTGATTATCCCTCCTCATTTTATTCTGGCCATTTATATTTTAAAGTATTCAAGGAACAGAATATTATTCACTCAATAAATTAGTAACTACATAGGGCACTTGAACTTTAGTAACAGGATATTATTCTTTTCCCAACAGCTTATGTTCGAATGGGAATAGAAACTCATTATATATGAAACTAGGAAGAAAAGTAGATTTTATGATTATCTAATCAAAAATATGATTTGGATTATTTGCATAAACTGATGTCCAGAATATAAATGAAAAATTATATATATATATATATATATATATATATATATATATATATATATATATATATATATATATATATATTGTGTGTGTGTGATCATTTTCTGAAACCACAGTAGCATATATTCAGAACTACACCAAATCCACCTAAAATATTCAAGAGACAGAGCTTTCACTATCTTTTTATTCCTATTCTCAGATTTTTTTTAAATTGAAAGTTAGAACATAAATTCATCAGAAAAATGTTGGTGGAGATTCTCAGTCATCCATATCATACCTGGGCCGTCTATAATTTTGTAAACAACAAACTTAAAGACTCAAGATCCATCCCACCACTAAAAGGACCAAAAGGAAAGACTGTAATGATGGAACTGTTAAGACCAACCTCTTCAACAGATTCTTTGGTTCAGTCTTTGTAAACAGTAATAGCTCATGCCCCTCATTTCCCAATTGTACAACAACTAATCACAACGATCTACTACATGTCGATTTTACAGAAGATGCCATTGAAAAGGCGCTACGCAACCTAAAACCATCTCTATCTATTTGCCCTGATGGATTATGTGACTACTTCCTAAAAAAGCTCTCAACCACCATAGCAGAACCTCTTAGCAAAATCTACGAAATATCTTTCCGAACCAGCTCCTTACCTAATTTATGGTCACTAGCCATGGTCATCCCTATCTTCAAAAAGGGTGACCCCAGCATAGTTGATAATTAAAGATCAATCTCATTATGTTGCGTCACCCGCAAAATCATGGAATCAATCATAAACCAATTCATTACCCTCTACTTAGAGACTAACAACCTACTCTCTAACAAGCAGTTTGGCTTCAGAAAAATGAATCTGTCCAGCCTTTTAATATTGCCTGCCATTGCACGGGTCTTCATCAGCTTTGTTTTACCTTGATGCCTTCAAAATGCTTGATTTCAATTCCCAAAATTCTCAGTGACGGCCCTATTGGCTGAAAATTCTGGGAACAGAATTCCACATGTCCGTGGTTGGAAAAAGTGGCTTATACATTCATTTAGATATCCACTGCTTATTTATATATCTATATCTACTGTATACATCTACATCTATCTATCTATCATCTATCCATCCATCCATCCACCAGCCAGCCAGCCAATCTATCTATCTAATCTATCTATCTATATGCCTCCTATGACATCAGAAGGAGATCCAAAAGAAAATAGCTGATTTGCTAAATGCTTTTCCTGTAGAAGTCTGTCTGAAACATTGATCTCAGTTCCAAGTCTCTTACATATTATTTTAAATCCTGATGAGGATTTTTATGTTGCTTTAAAAAAAAAGAAAAGAAAAGAAAATCAGGTGTGTCTTCTATAAAACATATTTTTATTTAAAGTTTGGTAGTGATATTTTTCTTGACAAACCTAATCTAGAAATATGATTGAAGAGTAAAATAAAGGTATGTATAATAAATATTATGTGAATATGAATAATCATGCTGCTTACATAGGCTACATTCTTTAGTTTTTCATTTCTTATTGTTTTGTAGGGAGGGAGTCCATGTTCAATGAAAATTTAAATTAAACAACTAGTATACCATCCCTTGGATTTTACCTGAACTATAATTTGAGAGACTGTCAATTTTATTTGAAATGTTCGTACAAGAGATTGCTGACTATATCTCAAACAAACAAACAAACAAACAACCTAGGTTTTTTTAAATCCATAAGAAAATGTCCCATGTTCCAAAAGTTTATTTTATCATGGGGTCTGGCACTCTTTTTAAGTGACTTGTGATTTTTCATGTAGTACAGGTATCGGGAAATAAATTGGCCCAATTTACTCTTACATGTAAAAAATAAAGTAAGAAAATCAAATTCTGGTCAAAGTTAAAAATCTAGTCAGAATTGTTGTTGTTTTTTTTTGTTTTTTGTTTTTTAAAATCACTGTTATTTAACTTTTGGTTTTATTAGAAAACAGTGAGCAATATTGTGGGTGGCCTGACAGTTGTAATAGGCATATTGTCATCTAATTTTATCCTAAAAAATCAAAAGAGGTAGGGACAGCTATTCTGTCCAAAAAGTATACAACTATTGTCAAAAAGGGGCAAAATGCTCATCAAATTTGCTCCAAGATGCTTTGTCCCAAGATGCTTTTTCCAAAAGGTAACTAGACTTTCTTGGGGTTTTTTTTCTTTGAAAATGTTTCACTTCTCATTCAAGAAGCTTCAAGAGTTAGAACTGAAGAAGCTTTTTGGATATTTATTTATTTATTTATTTATTTATTTATTTATTTATTTATTTGATTTCTATACTGCCCTACTCCCGAAGGACTCAGGGTGGTGCACAGCCAGACAATAAAAACACATTCATACAAAATTTAAAAGTAGAATAAAATCAAATTAAATAGTTTTGGCTCCGACAAATTTAAAACCCCGAACTGTTTAAAACCAATTTTAAAATTGAATATATAAGATACTAAAAGATATTTAAAAATTGAAAATCTTTTATGAAAGAGAGAGAAAATTAGGCCAGGCCCGCCTGGTGAAATAATAAGGCGCGGCGGAAGGTGCGCAGATCCGGGATCCTCCGTATCTCTGTGGGGAGCTCGTTCCAGATAGTAGGTGCCCCCACAGAGAAGGCTCTCTGAAACATTTTCAAAGGAACACCGAGAACATCCAGTTGCCTTTTGGAATAAGCATCTTTGAGACAACCATGACCTGGATGATTGAGAATCTCCACAGATATTTTGGAGCTCTTTTGATGAGATCTTCCAAATTGAAAATGATGCATTTTTCTTGATTTGACTGCTATTGCTTTAACTATCACAGGGAAAGGAAAGATCAAAGGAGCCTTTCACAACTTCAAGCCCCAGAATTCTCATCCATTATATTGGCTTGGAATTCTGGAAACTATAGTTGCTAGCCATTCCCAGTGCAACAGAAGACTTATCTAGAAAAAGGTATAAGATTGCCCCCAAATTCACCACTTTTTCTCGACATGGGATCACAATACGTTCTTTCAAGAAGAGCCTTGATAGTACAGTGGTTTGGTGCACCCTGTCATTAACACAGCTGCCTGCAATTTCTGCTGGTTCGAATCTCTCCAAGGCTCAAGGTTGACTCAGCCTTCCATCCTTTCTAAGGTAGGTGAAATGAGGACCCAGTTTGTGGGGGCAATAAGCTGACTTTGTATAAAATATACAAAAGAATGAAGGCTATTGCTTAACGCATTGTAAGCCGCCCTGAGTCTCCGGAGAAGGGCGGCATATAAATCAAATTAAAAAAAATATATTGATTGATTTACTGACTGATAGATTTAATTTTATTTTTGATGCTGCTTGATTTCAACCAAATCGAGCAACTGAACTTGCTGAAACGTTTGCATATTATTCTCTCTCTGCCACTTTATTGCCTGTTTCAAGAACAAGAATGCCTCAAGAGGACAAAGAGATTCCTCTTTCCCCACCCCCACCCCTATTCTTGCATCATCTTCTCCCACTTTTCCCCTCCCTATTGAATGTATTAATGGCATTCTTGCTGTGTTTATTTATAAAGAAAATTTATTCCGTTCCAGGATGACATTTATGCTGATTATCTTCACAGTCTTTTCACTGCCTCTGCCTTTTATAGTGGTTGTATTTCTTTAAGGCTGTTGTCGTTCGTCCCATTTGAGAAGTGGTGGAATATGTTATTGGAATGACCGTCCAATCAAATGATATGTGCTGTATATTTCTCTCGAAAGAGAAGAGGAGAATGCAAAGGCATAAAAGGTTTCCAATCAATGCTTCACTTTTATAGGCAATGTAGATTTATGTTTTCATGATTTGTCAGCTCTATGGTATTGTATGATTTTTAGGCACATCCTGCCCTTGGCTTAATTCTCAGTTGGAGAGGTAACATAAGAGAACACTTAAGCAGCACACACTGGCAGAAGAGAGAGCAAATAGAGTCAATGCCTGAGACAAACAGGGTTTCCTTTCATACCTGAATATGATTATAGCACCTGGATTTACATACCAAGCTAAGCAAAAGGCAAATAGTGCTATGATTTAGTGTTACTTGAAAACCCACTGAATGATTTGAAGATAGTTTCACATCCATACTTACAGAAGGGAGCATAGTTCAACAGATGAACATATAAAACTGATCTTGCAACATTTCTGTTCAAAGCTGGGACTTTTGCTTGAGGCACTGTTCAGAGTAGATAGGACTGATGGAGATCTGAGATACACAACTTAATCCCCAAGACTAAATCTTTTTTTTTTTTTTTTTTTTTTATGAAACCCTCAGAAAGTTCTTAGCAACTTCTAACTACCTATTGCAACCAACTTGTCAAATTGAATGTTAGAGAAAGGGACATTTTTAAATAGTGGACACAAAGTAACATTAGCCTTCCAGTGATCTAGTCTCTTACATCTTCATTCCACATGCAAAGGAATTGTTCCTCCATGGGGCAACTGCAGATTCAAGCGGCTAGTATAAATGACATGAAACTTTCTAGAACAGTTTTAGAAAACTAGAAAGTTACAGCTATTACTAGTTTGGGGAATTTACCTCATGAACCAATAGCTCCTACGAAGAAGAACCATACCTTGCTATTAGGACAAGTTAGGACAAGTATTACTCATCTCAGGTGGTTGATTGGGATCTGGAAACAATTCAACACTCTTCCCAGTCTGCCTCTTGAATTAAAGAATTCACTCTATCTTGTGAGCTAATGATCCCCAGGTAACGAACAAAATTTTAAATAAGTTAACCGAGAACCAGAAAGATACATAGTGTGTGCTTGGAAGATAACAGAATAAGAATTACAAGATTCAGAGGGTGCATTACAAGTTTTTATCTTCCACTTCAGTGTTATTTCTAGTCCCTTGATCATCCTTATTGGCCGTTTCTGAACATTTTAATGTTCTACTTGGAATGAAATCGGTTTAGTTTCGGATGGTACTGTGGATTGTTAGGATTTGATCAGGTAGGGTTATTCTCACATTTTATGTTTCATCATATACCAACATTTAAGAAAAATAACAATTATGATTCTCTCTCTCTCTCTCTCTCTCTCTCTCTCTGTGTGTGTGTGTGTGTGTGTATGAGAGAGAGAGAGAGACAGACAGACAGACATACACACACACACACACACACACACAGAGAGAGAGAGAGAGAGAGAGAGAGAGAGAGAGAGAGAGAGAGAGAGAGAGAGAGAGACAGAGACAGAGACAGAGACAGAGACAGAGACAGAGACAGAGACAGAGACAGAGGCAGAATGTCTGTCTGTCTGTTTGTGTATCTGTGATGTGTCTGTGTCTGTATGTCAGGAACTGAAATCTGGTATCTTTAAACAGACCAAAGTCTACTTTATCTATTTCAATAAAGCCTGTCTCCCCCCCCCCCCCCAGTATAATGTTGTCTTTTATAAAAAGCATTTCGATTTTAAATGATCTCCTTTGATATTCACATTTTGCAGAACAAGTTCATTTTCTTGTCTAAATTATTCAATATCCTACTTTTTCTTCTACATTCAGGCCACCAGCCTGGGGATTGCAGGTAGAGATGGGGTGCTGCTTGTGCACTCATTCTCAAATCCCTGGATGTTTAAAACTCGTCATCATATATACTTATAATTGTGTTTGTAATTCTAATAAATTTTGAAATTCAATCCCAAAGGTTATTTTTGAACAGGAAAATCCCAAGTGGCTTTTATAAGGTCAAAATATGGGATTCTTTTTGTACATTTTAATTTTGTTTGTCAGTCTTACACTTTCATCTTTGTGTACCACAATTAATACTGAAGTGAAGGGAAATGGGAGAGGAAAAAAAACACACAAATTTAGAGTAGATGGCACAATTATTACATCTGTAAGGCTGGTCAGGATGAGAAGAATCATTCTGGAAATCAGTGCCATTTATTGCAAATCGGAAGGGCTGATGATTAATTGTAAAAAACAAACAAACCCAAAAGCTATTGTGTTTTCTATTTTTATCTTTCTAAACTCTAAAGCTGAGAACTGTTTTTTTCCCTTAAAATTTTGAGAGCACAAAATTGGATGATGTTTCAGAATGTTTTCAAGGAAAAGACATAATGTCCAGCAAACTCTCAACAGCAGCACCCTCCCCATAATTGAGATTGTAGCACCACTTCTTAAAAAACAACAACGATAATCATCACCAATTCACAACATCTTCTCCGACCATATAACTCTTGGAATTTAATGGAAACTCGGGGAAGCTGTAAACTGCTCAAGAGATCTTTGCTTAATGAAAGACAAACATTCCCACACGTTCCTTGGACACCTAAGAAAATTGGAACAATAGCATCACTTTCCAGCCTTGAGAATTCATCAGAAAATTTTATTTTTTGCGGGCGGGGTAGTGGTGGATAAAAATCTAAAGTAAGTTTTCATCTGTCAAAATGAGTGAGAATTGATAGGAAACAATACAGGAGAATCTCTGTGCCTGGCACCACTTTGGATTTAATGGTATTGTAAACTGCCCAGAGTCACTTAGGTGAAATGGGAAGTGTAGAAAACAAACAACAGACAAACAAACAATCAAGGACATTCCTCTTTCAAAGGCACACCTAACTCCATTTATTTTAAAGCATGGTATAATACCTTTGCTATATTTGGCACTCTCCTATTTATTCCAGCAAATAGAGCTTTAGATTTTTTTTGCTCCAAAGTCAAACTGAATTTAACTTGGCTAACTTTTCCCTGGAAGGGCTGATGGGCTGGAAACCAACCAAAATAAAAGGTGATCTGTAAACAAAGCCATGCCACCGTCTGAGACCAAAATAGCAACATTATACAAAGGGAAGGAGCAATGTTAGTTAAAACGGGGAGAGCTGTAGAAAGTCGTTCATCACAATGAAAGGTGTTACTATTTTTAAAGAAGTGATGAATTTTATGGATGGACCTTGTCTAAAACTTTGTTCCACATGCATCTGTTAATGGCACAGGTGTCTGCACTAAATATAAAAGGTTGTCCACTACAGGAGAAGGAAAAAAAAAACCAAATGATTATTTTATAGGTAATGATTATTTGATCATAAGAAAAATCCGTCAAACCTATGTTTTTGTTTTTGTTTTCTCTTTCCTTTAGTCTTGGACAAATAAAGCAACTTGCCAGCCTGGAGTGAATTTTGATTTTATATATTCGCTCCTCCACACACACTTCTTAAACATTTTTGAACATGAATGCATCTCTTCTACAGCGCCTGCAATAAACTTGTGTATACATGTTGCAAAGATGCTTAGGTAAACTGAAGATTTTTCCTTAGTTTAAACAAAGATCTATCAGCCAAATGTTTTATTTCTATCTACTGTGCCATACTGGCCCCTAGAGGTGGATTATCAAAGTGTCAATGCTAAAAAGCCAAGTAGTTTTCTAGTGTTAGAATTACTTAAACACTTAGGATGTTTTCAACATAGTATACAAATATTTATTCAATGTGATTTTAAATCTGGTAGAATCCTATTACTATAGGCTGTCATTTCTCTCTTCAACATAAACACTGACTAAATACAGATCAGAGTTTCTGCATGTATATAATCCTTTCTCAAATTTTCTAGATTCGGAGTAGAGAATTTGTAATTCTACAACAGCTGGAGGGACAGAATTCCCACCTGTTCTAGCCAGCATGTTTAAGTGTTAAAGATGCTGAGATTGCAGCTCAGCAACATATGGAAAATTAAGTTTCTTCATCTATGGTTTAGACCAGGGATGTCAAACTGGTGACCTGCAGACTGGATGCATTATGCACAGGCCACGCCCACCCTGGCTCTGCAAAGGCAAAAAAAAAGTGACAATATGTCATGTGATGCAATCGAGTTTGACACCCGTGGTTTAGACAATAAAGTCCATTTTTCCCTGTAAGATTTGGTACAAACCATTAACTACAGTAGGTAAACTTGTTGAAAAGATGGTAGAGGAATAGATGGCTGTTTGGTTACACAAATCTTTTAGTACCTGCTTTCTTTGATCTTGAATTTGTCTCCAACACCCGCAACATTTCCTAAGCAGAATTCGCATGGGGAGTGCCGCAAGGGTTGGTCCTCTCGCCCCTCCTGTTCAACATTTATGTGAAGCCGCTGGGTGAGATCATCCGTGGTTTTGGGGTGAAGTGTCATCTGCACGCTGACGACACTCAGCTGTACATCTCCACCTCAGACCACCCCAACGATGCCCTTGATGTGATGTCTTGCTGCCTGGAGGCCGTGCGGATCTGGATGGGGAGGAACAGGCTCAGACTCAACCCTTCCAAGACTGAGTGGTTGTGGCTTCCGGCATCCCGATATAGTCAGCAGGTGCCATCACTGACTATTGGGGGTGAATCCCTGCCCCCCACAGAGAGGGCTCGCAATCTGGGTGTCCTCCTGGATGCACGGCTGTCTTTAGAAGAGCATATGACAGCTGTGGCCAGGGGGTCTTTTATCAGGTTCGCCTGATTCGCCAGTTGCAGCCCTTTCTGGACCGGGATGCCCTGCGCACAGTCACTCACGCCCTTGTTACCTCCCGGTTGGACTATTGTAGTGCTCTCTACATGGGGCTCCCCTTGAAGACCACTCGGAGGCTCCAACTGGTCCAGAATGCGGCCGCGTGGGTGATTATGGGTGCAACTTGTTGCGCCCACCTGACACCCCTCCTGCGCGAGCTGCACTGGCTCCCAGTGGTCTTCCGGGTGCGATTCAAGGTGTTGGTCACCACTTTTAAAGCGCTCCATGGCACAGGACCCAGGTACCTTCGAGACCATCTTCTGCCACCAATAGCCTCCCACTGGCCAGTCCGCTCCCACAGAGAGGGTCTCCTCAGGGTGCCATCGGCCAAGTCATATCGGCTGGCGACACCCAGTGGGAGGGCCTTTTCTGTGGGAGCCCCAGCCCTGTGGAATGAACTGCCCCCAGAAATTTGTAAGATTTCTGACCTCCGGGTATTTCGCTGCGCGCTCAAGAGCCTGTTGTTCCGCCAGGCTGGGTTAGCAACATAATTTTAAATTAAATTAAATTTTTGGGGTTTTAAATTAAGCCAAATTTTTTTAATATTTTAAAATTATTTTAAATTGATGTTTATTTTGTTTTTAAATAGGCTGTACACCGCCCTGAGTCCTTCGGGAGAAGGGCGGTATAGAAATAAAATTATTATTATTATTATTATTATTATTATTATTATTATTATTCAGAATGTTCTTACTGACAAACATGGGGGGTGGGGAATCTGTCTCCTGGCCCTCTGCCAACTTCCCAAAATACTCCATATGACCTCAAGATTGTGCAGCACACTTCCACAAGGAAAATAGAATAAGTAGAAATCAGTATCTCTACCATTCTGCTTCCAGTTATAATTCATCCATGAATAAGATGTCATCTTTGAACAGAAAAAGCTCTTCCAAAGTTCCATGAGTAATTCTACAATTAGGGTCAATTGTTTCTCAAGTGCAGAATCTTTAGTCCCATCCTCACCAATACAGAAAGAAGTTCAAACCAAAAGTAAGTAGAAGATTCTCCTTTTATTTCTCCCAGGGGTATTCGGTACTAACTCTACTGAGATTGTTGTTGTTGTTGTTAGTTGCGAAGTCATGTCCGACCCATCAGGATCCCATGGACAATGTTCCTCCAGGCCTTCCTGTTCTCCACCACTGGAGAGTCCATTTAAGCTTCAGTGATTCCATCCAGCCATCTCATTCTCTGATGACCCCTTCTTCTTTTGTCCTCAATCTTTCCCAGCATTAGGTTCTTCTCCAGTGAGTCCTTCCTTCTCATTAGGTGACCAAAGTATTTGAGTTTCATCTTCAGGATTTGGCATTCTAAAGAGCAGTCAGGGTTGATCTCCTCAAGGACTGACCGGTTTGATTGCCTTGCAGTCCAAGGAACTTGCAGGAGTCTTCTCCAGCACCATAGTTCAAAGGCCTCAATTCTTTGCACTCATCCTTTCTTATGGTCCAACTTTCACAGCCATACATTGCAACTGGGAAAACCATAGCCTTGACTATATGCACTTTTGTTGGCAGAGTGATGTCTCTGCTTGCTAGTATGTTGTCTAGATTGATTATTTATTTATTTATCTATCTATTTATCTATTTATTTATATTTATTTATTTATTTATTTATCAAATTTCTATACCGCCCTACTCCCGAAGGACTCAGGGCGGTGAACAGCCAAGATAAAATACAGATAATCCAAATATTAAAAGTCCCTTAAAATTATTAAATATTTTGGCCGAAACACAGATTAAAACACCCAATTTATAAAATCAAACGAATTAAAAATTTAAAAGAGGAGAGTTAGGCCAGGCCAGCCTGCTGAAATAAAAAAATTTTGAGAGCACGACAAAACGTGCGCAGGTCCGGGATCCTCCGTATCTCTGGGGGGAGCTCGTTCCAGATGGTAGGTGCCCTCATAGAGAAGGCTCTCCCCCTGGGGGCCACCAGTCGACTCTGTTTGGCTGACGGCACCCTGAGAAGCCCCTCTCTATGGGAGCGTACTGGTCGGTGAGAGGCTATTGGTAGCAGAAGGCGGTCTCGTAAATACCCCGGTCCGATGCCATGGAGCACTCTAAAGGTGGTAACCAAAACCTTGAAGCGCACCCGAAAGCTTGCCATAGCTTTCCTCCCCAGGAGCAAGCATCTTTAATTTCTTGGCTGCACTCCCCATCTGCAGTGATCTTGGAGCCCAGGAAAATAAAAGCTGTCACTACCTCCATTTCTTCCCCATCTATTTGCCAGGATATCTACTGGATACAGTAGATACCAGATATCTACTGAGATACCAACTGGATATTATTCATGTCCAGTATATGATAGCATTCACTTGAATGCAGTTACATCATCACACAGATTTCAGGAGATCCAAGACCTTTATTTAAAATATAATTTTTATTGGGGGGGAAATTATCAAGATTAAAACAATAGAAATAGTAGAAAAGAAAGAAAATAAGGAAGATTAGGGAATAAGTAAGAAAGAAAACAGAAATAGAAAAGGCTTCTGATCTTTTTGGCACAGGTTTTAAATGAATTACTATTTTACCCTTTCTCTCCCCAAGGTTACATCATAATTTCCTTTTTCCTTAAATTACCCTTTATAATCATCAAACTCATAAATCAGCATTTCTTTTTTTTCTTTTTTTTTTCTGCAAAACCTTCTTAAAGGATTTTCAGTCACTAATAAATGTAGTAGTTGATCTTGCTCTATGCAAACACGTTAATTTTACCATCTCTGCTAGTTCAATCATCTTTACCAAGCATTTCTCCATTGTGGTTATTTCATAGTCTTTCCATTTTTGTGTTGCACAGTAGTCGCTAGCAGGAAAAGTTGCAAGTGAGAAGCTAGCAGGGAAGGTTGCAAATGGTGATCATGTGATCACAGGATACTACAACTGTCATAAGTACAAGCCAGTTGCAATGTATCTAGATTAAGATCATGTGAGTGTAGGGATGCTGGAACATACAGAAATTCGAGAAACAGTCATAAATAAAATTTATGTTTAGTACTGTCATAAATTCAAACAGTTGCTGAATGAGTGGTTGTTAACTGAATAGGTCTGCAGCTTAGTCCCCTAAAGCAGGGGTGTCAAACTCAAGGCCCACTGGCTGGATGTGGCCCGTGGGGTCCTTAGATCTGGCCCGCAGGGCCAGCCTAGAAATAGCAAAGGACCGGCCCATGGTGCCTCTGTTATAAAAAATGGGGTGGGAGGGCTGCATGCAGTTCCCTCCCTTACCCTGTTTTGGTCAGCAGGATGCTGCAGGAGGCCGTCCAGGCCAAAAATGGGGTGCAGAAGGGCTGCACTGAGGGCCCCGTGCCTCATTTTGGCCAGCAGGGTGCTGCAGGAGGCATCTGCCATCTGTCCTGTCCCCCCATCCCCCTGGCCAGCCCTCAGAGGACAACTACATTGCTGATCCAGCACACAAAGAAATCCACTTTGACACCTCTACCCTAGAGCATCGGGAAAGATCATTTTCTAACTGATAGTGCTGTGTGAAGTATATTAAATTTGCTCAGTTGAAAGAAATGTGTTTCAATTTACTAAAGTGAAAACTTCAATCTATTCACATAAATACATATTCTGAGTAGCCTCCAACCACTCATTCCTTGGACAGCTTCAGGGTTGGGTAGTTTCATAAATGACCATAGAATACAATGGAGTCATTCAATCTGGGTGAACTTTTCACTCCCTAAGTGCTCACCAAATCACTTCTGTGTAGCACTTAGGCAAATGTTAGGGATATCTCACTGGCTACAACTTTCAGGAGTATTAATTATCAAATCAAAAGGTCAACCATGCTAGAATAGATAAGGGTACTTCAAATTTATGTTGGAAATTTGGGGTAATATGAAGACTCATTTTATCACAGCCTGGTGGACTTTTTTAAAAAAAAGCTGGAATATTTTGGGTTCAGATACATAGAAGAATTTTGAGATTAAGTTTCAATTGAAACCAGAGCTTTTCTTATTGGGCTTGATGGATAGGCAACTAGAAAAGAGCCAAAAGACTATTTTTATATTTAATCACTGCTGAGGACTACTATGCACACAAAAATAGAAAGACTATGAAATAACCACAATGGAAAAGCTAGCAGGGAAATCCAGGAAATCCAGCAGCAAAAGTTGCAAATCACTCTCATTTTTCCCACTCCTGCCAGTTGGGCACCCTTCTGCCTCCAGGAGTAGCCACCTATAGCCTGGATGTGCTATTACCAGACTGCACAGCTGTTGCTTGCCCTCCAGAGCACCAACTCTGCACCAGCCATTCTTGTGCTATGTCACAGCAGCCATTTACGTCCCTGCTCGCCTCCTTGTGATTTCCTGCTGGCTTCCCCATTGACTTTGTTTGTTGAAAATCACAACAAACACAGGAAATAGTGAGGAGGTCCTCACTTAATGACCTGTGATCCACACTCACTGATGGCAATGGGGACTGCCAGAATTGTCATTACTAAGTGATATGATCATGTGATGTTGTCCTTTATGACTGCATCTCCTAATGACAGAGATTCCAGTCTCAATTACCATCATTAATCAAGGACTACCTGTAGTCTGGTCTAACTATCTAACATCTGGCCAGGCTTTCAAACTCCACCAATCAAAGAATATATCTTTAAGTTTTTTACGCACATTCTCGTCTGTTTATGCCAGGGATGTTAAACTCACAGCCTGCAGGTTGGATGCGTCATGCGCTGGCTACGCCCTCCCCTAGTTTAGCAAAGGGGGAAAAAAGTCAAAATACGTCACATATTTAACTTTTAAATTGTTTTTAACTTTTGTATTTCTCTATTTTATCTTGTGCCTGTTCACCGCCCTAAGGCCTTCGGGAGTAGGGCGGTATACAAATTTAATAAAACTAAAACTAAAACACATGATGCCAACGTGACACCATGAATTTGACACCCCTGGTTTATGCCTGTAAATAAAAAGCAGAGGAGTGGTAGTTGAAATAAATGCCACAATGCAGCTTCCAATATTTAATAAGATTTATTTCCATGCAAACATTAGAACAGCAAGTTGCTCTTGACTGCACACATGATAGAAATTAGCCATTAATCTAGAGAATGCCCCATTGCAACACTTTAACTTAATATACTAAAACAACTGATAGAAAGAATAATATGCCCAAGAATTTGACAAAGCAGAAAGATTACTATTGCAACCAGGGGGTGGGGCCAGTCAGAATTTTTACCACTGGTTCTCCAAACTACTCAAAATTTCCACTACCGGTTCTGACCATGGAAATGTCTTTGGACAATGCTGGCTCCCTTTGTTAAGAAACAGGGATGAGCACTGGCCCCTAGAATCAGACACAACTGGAACCTTACCTTAAAATTTGTAAAGTAGGCCTCTTAGATGCACACATAAATCCAATATGCTATAAACGCAGCTTCCTTATCACAAGAGCCAGATTTAAGAAGCAAGAAAGCAAATGTTAATTTCTTACCCATCCTGAAAATGATTGTCAATATTAGCCTGTTTACCTTCATGCCAAATGCGTTTTCCCAGTTTTGGAGCAAGAAAATCAGGAATGCTACATCTCCTGGCACTATCACCAACTCTATAGCAGATAGTTTAAGGCAGTGTCTTATGCAGCCTTGAATCTAAGATAATGATTGCACCCAAAGTATAGGTGCTTGGACTAGGCTGTTAAACTTGTTAAATTCTTTTAATGTCCATTTACCTAGGATGTTCTAGATGAAGAGTACTCTACCACTAAGTTTCTCCATGTTGGAAAACTACTAATTTCCAGCTTACATTGCACTCTGTACACTCCTGTAGGAAGTTACCACCCACCCCTTTCCTGAAAGAATGAAATATTTTAGGAAATATTAAAAAGACAGAATATTATATTTCCCTGGATGAGAAATGGAGGAACATGTTTTAAGACAAGGCAGCTTCCTGCCTCCCCCACACACACCTTTGTTAATGGGCCATAATCTGCAACACAATAGCAACAGAAACTAATACAATGGGACCCATCTAGGACAGAAACTCACCACATGGCACCTGGGAAGATTACATCAGCCAGCAAGGCTAGCTAAGACTCCCACCCCCTGGGAGTCTGACAACCAATCAGGATATTCTTTCGGGGCCCCAGGAAGTTCAAAGCCAGAGAAAGCATAAAGCCCGGGGACTTGCTGTATCTCGGCCCTTTTCTGTTCAGGAACTCAAACCATGTGATCCTGTCCACCATTAAACCATCTTTCCAAGCAGTTTCCATGTTTCCAGTGTCTTTTTCCCCACTTGGAGCAGAGCCTGAGTGGCATAGGAGGCTAATGCCTCCTACTAAGGCAGCATTTAACATCCAGCTGCCTGCAATTACTCCGAATTCAATTCTCACCAGGCTCAAGGTTGACTCAGCCTTCCATCATTTTTAAGGTGGGTAAAATTAGGACCCGGTTTGTGGGGGCAATAAAATGACTTTGTATAAAATATACAGAAGTATGAAGGCTATTGCTTAACGCATTGTAAGCCACCCTGAATCTCCAGAGAAGGGCGGCATATAAAAATAAAAATAAAAAAAAAACCCAGAAGGATATTTCTTCCTATACTCCCATTCACTCCCTATGTCCAGATCATACCAAGTACAAGCATTGTTCAAGACAGCTGGCAAAAATAAAGTAGCTTGAAGTTTATTCATTAAACATCAGCAAACAATGCTATGACACGGAGACTTCCAAATAGAGTGTTGGAAGACTTTTAGGGATCCCCCCCTCCTTGAAGTTAGGAATACATTTGGAGAACCTAATCTCCTTTTAATTTCTTGAAAATGCACTCCAACATAAAATTGGTTACATGTGGAATAAACAAATACGACTCAAAGAAATTAATTATGTTCAGGTTTTTTTCAGTACCATGAAATCAGGCTTATAAGAAAAAGTTTTAGCTCAGAAAAACAAGATATTAAAAAAGTAATAATATAGAATAAATAGGTGAAGGGAACATCCCTCGCATTCCTATTACTGCGTTTCGAATTATTATTTTAGAACACTCCTGTGACTTGCCATGGACAAGCAGAACGTCATCTGGAACTTCCTGAAGTGATAGAACTAGTCAATGTTTTCACAAAGTTTTTGAAGTGAGAACCAAATAATGTCATTTACTGGTGCAGCCAAAACATTGATAAGAGAATAAAGACAGAAGCTGTCTATCAATTTTCACCTGTAACCTAAGCATTTAGGGAAATGTGCATATAAGTATTGGACAGCAGATAGTTTTATACAATGGAAAAAAAATATGTGGAGAGAGAAATACAAAAATTAGGACCACCATTTTTATAATAAAGGATTCTTGGGGTTTTAGGAAAGTTGGAATTACCTGAACCTCTCTACAGCTAAAAACCCATCATGAGTTAGCCTCCATTGTGGGGTGGGGGGGGGGGATCAGACTTCTACTTCAATGGCCAAGAGCAGAATCAGAAAAACAAAACTTGCTGACTTTATCTGGCCTGTCTGTCTATTTATCCTCTGTTTCCATCATACTTTGAGTGATGTTCAGCACGAGACAATCAAGCAGAATGACACCAAACCATAGAAAAGCAAAAGTTAAAAACAAAATTACCCATACTATAAAATCACACATCCCACAGTTCTTGGTTTTTTTCCACAAAACCAATGGTACAATATTAGGAATATAAGCTTTTTTTTTTTTTACTACTTCAGGTTCTGTAACATCTGGGGATTTTTCAAGAAAATTGCAAACATGATGACTAATGACTTGTGTCTCCTCTGCAAATTCTTCTGTCTAGTGTTTCTTAGTGAAGGTAAAATTCTGTGCTAATAGGATAGGACTTCTCAGCACAAGATCAGGCTTTGGATGTCAATGTTGATTTACTTTTTTCTATTTATTTCTCAATATCTCTTGTAAAAATGCAGTTGCAGAATGCTACCAGGGCTGAAGCCAATCAGGCTGCCCATCAGTCTAAATCAAACCAGTGCATGAGCAAAGAGGGAAGTAACATTTTGATATTAGTACTTCTCTGAATGTTAAGATGCTCCAATCAGATAGGAACATGTTGTGTTATCCCTCATTTCACTTCACGCCTTTCCAAAACTCATGAAAGCTTCACTGCTCCATTTCCATCTACAGTATTTAGTTAGCATCTAAGTGTAGGTGAAGGAAAGCCTCCTGATATACCAGTGGAAAGATCATGGTTGATATCATTTTCATTGGTATCTGTTTTGGGGTAGCATCTTTTCTAAAGCTACTGCATCTACCTAGTGTATTAGCAGACATTTGTCTTACTCTATCAGATAGATTAAAGACTCAATCTACCTGGTAATCCAATTACGCTGCATAAGAAAAGCAAATGTATCTTTGGTCAGTGCTGCAAAGTTTAAGAAATCCATCACCACAGAAAATGAAATCCAATTAATTGCAGGCCTCTGTGAATATCATTACTTCATTCATTTTTAATGCACGTGTTTACTACCTCTTTTAAGGGAGATTTGGGTGACTTAAAGAGATTTGCTGTATTGTACACAGCTTAATTTCTTCTCACACACAAGACATGGATCCAATTAAATTAGGATTGATCTGCAAGGAAAGGTTAATGAAGGATAAATATATGCTACATGAATAAACAATTACAGAGGGGACAGATTTGGGCAATGAGAAGTGCTAGTAAATGCTGTATGCATTTTAAAAAAAACTATTCAAGAATATTTTTCACATCTAAGTCTATCCAGAGATCCAATTGTGTGTCTGATGTGGCTATATTTCAGGTCATTTTTCAAAAAAGGATGTGACGATAACTATATTAGTTGCCCGTTTAAGTGCTAGAAATAAGAATATGAAATTGCTTAGCCATTTTTCAGTCCCCAAGATCTCATTTCACAACTCATTTAAATTGAAATATACTTTGATTAAATCAGAAGACCAATTTAAACTCTAGAGGTCCCCTACAGAACTTACAAGTAAAGCTTCCCATTGTAAAATTCTAGTCAGTAGATACATCTAAAGTTCAGTTACGACATTTAAAAATATCTTGCATTTGTCTGCCTGTTTTAACTCTCAGGTGAATAAAGAAACAAAATATATACAAACAATGTTCAATCCATTTTATAGTCCACTGAGCAAAGAATATATTTTACATCATCTGAGCTAGTTATCATTCTTTACAATTTGGAGCAAAAGTCTGAAGTTATTTGAGACTGACAATGCATGTCAGTAAAATCTTAAGTGTCTTTTATACATCCTAGAGCTGAATTCTCACTTATGACTAATCATAGCATAGCACAAATATGCTCTGGCAACGCATATTTTGTTTCTGGTTGTGTCCCCTTAATGTTGTCTTTATCTTGTGGTAACGCATGAAGAAAACAGAGCTGAGGATTCCTTGAGTGCTCTAGTGTTAAAAATAGTAGTATTTCCCTTGATTCTGACACTGTCCAAGGGCAATGTCAAGGTGTAGAAAATCTGTATGGCTTTGTCACCCATTACCTTGAAGGGAAGTCAAGTGACTGAAATGAATTGAAACAGAAGCAATAAAAGCAGGATAGTAAGACTATCAAATTTCATGCCGTGATAGTTTTATTCTGATTTAAGGATTGGTGGGGTGCACTTCAGCTCAGCAATGGGGAAAAGCAGCAAGTCAGTATAAACATGCCACAAAACTTAGAGCAGTCATTAATTGATGATAATAATAATAATAATAATAATAATAATAATAATAATAATAATAATAATAATAATAACAATGTATATTTGCAGGCAGTTTGGATGAACTGATTTAATCTCATAGTTCCATATTTCAAAACTGGTTTCTTTCTTTTGGTTTCTGTATTTACCATTTCTATTCAAAAGGTAGATTTGGACTAAAGAGTTATTAACCTCAGATCTTCATATTCCCTGCCTAAAAATATCAGTATAGTCATGGGAATTAATCTACTTTATTTTCAAAAAGAGAAAGAGGCGTACTCCTAATAAGAGGAAAAGTGCATCATTTCTGCAATTGTTATTGTCTTTTTGAATACTCTTCATGCAAGCAGATGTTCTTTTTTCTATCCTCATTTGGAGGATAAAAAGCCTGCTTTTCTCTAATAATTCCCTTTACTTTGATAACCAAACATGATTATCACTTGGATTGGTGAGTTGATTTTCAGACTTGTGATCTATTTAACCATTTCACATCACCCTCACTGCAATTTCACTCTAAATAGAATAGAATAGAATTCTTTATTGGCCAAGTGTGATTGGACACACAAGGAATTTGTCTTGGTGCATACGCTCTCGGTGTACATAAAAGAAAAGATACATTCATCAAGAATCATAAGGTACAACACTTAATGATAGTCATAGGGAAACAGACTAAATATAAAATAAACTGAATTGAATTGCTCCTGCAATGTATAATGAAGAAAAAATGGTTTCTGTCTGTCAGAAGACTTTGAGCATCTTTCTATTGTCCCACTCCTGTTCTGTGTTTGACTGAGATCAGTGACCCTGCGTGGAATGTACCATAAACAGAGAGCTAAGGTGATAAACATTCAGAAATCCTACCAGGGACTGGAAAGGGTTGGACCACAAGACAGCACTGAAGTACTGGTCATGGCAGCACAAGAACAGGCAGTAAGCACCAGCTCTGTAGAAGCTTCCACACTAGATAGCACCCCAAGTGCAGACTATGTAGAGAGACCTCAGAGACAGTCCAACACAAAATGGCATAGTGTAAGATGCAGGCAGGAACCAAATACACTGGATAGCACAACCGAGCAACTGGTATTTTGTGCAGGAATATCTGTACAGAATATGGGTAGACCCTCCTAAATTTAGATGGGAGATCCCACAGAAGCTTGTGAAAAATAAGAAGGCTAAAATCCTGGGGGATTTCCAGATCCAGACAGAAAGGCAGGTACTAGCCAATCAAGCAGACATTGTGATAATAAACAAAGATCAGAAGACAGCAGTGATGTCAAGTGACAGCAACATCAGGAAGAAAAAGTGTGAGAAGCTGGAGAAGTACCAAGGTCTATAGGAGGAGCTGGAGATGATGTAGAAAGTAAAGGCTTAAATGGTCCATGTAGTGGTAGGAACAAAGCTGAAGCATCTAAATTCTCATATATACAGGCGTAACAACTGTTTTAAAATAAAAATTCCTTTTTTTATATTTCCCTAGCATTTCCTAAAGAAGGTTTTCTCCAGCTTCTATGCTTGACATGTAGAATACCCCTAGTTTGAAATCCATTTTTTCTTTATTTAGCCTATGTACAGGTAGCCCTCACCTTATGACTATAATTGAGTCCAAAATTTATGTTGTTTAGTGAGAAATTTGTTAAGTGAGTTTTACCTCATTTTATGACTGTCTTGCCACATTTATTACATGAATCACTGAAGTTGTAAAATTAGTAACATGGTTGTTGAGTGAATCTGGCTTCTCCATTGACTTTGCTTGTCAGAAGGTCGCAAAAGATGATCACATGACCTCAGGACATCGCAACCGTTATAAATAGGTGTCAGTTGCCAAGTGTGTGAATTTTGACCTTATGTCCATGGAGATGCTGCCATGATTCTTAGAGTGAAAAATGGTCATAAGTCCCTTTTTCAGTGTTATCGTAATTTTGAATGGCCACTAAATGAACTGTTGTAAATTGAGGATTACCTGTATTTAATTTTGAAGTTTTATTATGGTTATCTTTGGTTGAACAGCATTTTTTGTCAAATTATCGAGCCCTTCCCAAGACCTGGGATAAGCAGATATTATTGTTTAATAACATTAAAGGTATTGTCACAGGATGTAAGCTTTCTCAAGTAAAGCTGTCTTTTCCAATTGATGGTATTTTTTTAATGTTGATATTATTCAAGTGGTGCTCCAGTTGTTTGGGGATTGGTGCCTATCACTATTGCATTGCTTTTGATACAGTTGGTCTACTTCTATTTGCAGGTCTTTGTATTTTGTGATTTTCTTTGGTTCTTTCTCTACTATTCTGCTGTCTCCAGGTATTATAATATCTGCTATTCAGACTTTTGTTGTCTTTCTTATCAACAATTATTAAGTCTGGGGTGGAAGGTGCTTGTCTGTTTGAATTCTAAAGTCCCAGAGCACTTATTTTTTATTACTTTCTCTGTTTTATGGTCCCACCAGTTCTTGCTTGCAGACAAATGGTGTTCCTTGCAGATATTCCATTGTTGCTGTTTTGCCATGCCATTATTTTGTACTCAGTCTGGTCCATCTTCTTGCAGCAGTTAACTATGTTAACACTGTTTCTTCGGCTTGTTTGCAGAGGCAGCGTTTGCTTTCTGTTGCTGTCTTTTAAATTCTGACTTTGTATGCATCTGTTTTTAAGGCTTGGTCTTGTGCACCAGAAGTAGCCCCTTTGTCTCTTTCTTCAACTGTTCTGCTCTTGATGATTGCCAGATCTTGTTATCTGCTTTACCTATTGTGTGATACAGGCCACATAATACTTTGCCTTGCCATGTCTCCCCCGGTTTTACTACCAGTTCGCAAGAACCGGAACGAACCTGGGGCAACCCACCACTGCTTCATGGCATATTAACTTCAGTATATTTTCTTCACTATTATTACTATTATTATTCCACCAATGCCTAGTTTCACTGTTTTTCCAGTCATTTCCATTGGAGCTATTTGGGTGCTGGGGTAGAACTTTTCTATCCCAAGCAAGTGGAAAAATGATGAAACAGTGTAGTACTAGATGTATTTTAAAAAGCCCGGTGGAAAAGTAAGCATTTCAGAGAAAGAAAAATAGTAATTTCACACAATATTTCTGCTCAGGGAAGAACTGGGAATATGCCACATGTGAAGGTGGGAAAATGAACCACTAGAACATTCCTGCCTGTGTATACGAGCCCCACTGCAGAGAGTTTGCAGCACAAAATAAAACATAGCATGCAGACAGGACTATGATGCTCATGAGCTTTCAACATGATCTAAAGAACGAGAGTTTGTTTTGCAAAATAAATTAGCATCATAGGATGTAAATCTGGACCAGGTCCTGATATTAAGAAAGGGAATGCCAGATTGTCTTCTGTACTGCAATTTTCATCTCAGTAAAGCACCTGAAACTCACAATGTGTATTCCAAACAAACTCCATTGAAACTCATGCAGGTTTCCTGTGATTTGAATTCAGTTGGATCAGTTAAGAGAGTTGTGTCCCCAAATCCTCCTCAATGAATGTGACCCAACTGGAGATCTGATGGGAGGGAAGATACCGGGGTGGGTTCTAATTTTTTTTACTACCGGTTCTGTGGGCGTGGCTTATTTTGTGGGCATGGCTTGATGGTCATGTGACAATTATTTAGGATTTAGCAGAGGTACTGGTCTACAGGCTATACCGATCTACCCATTTATTTTTGCAGGCACTGATCTACTCATGTATTTTTGCAGGCACTGGTCTACTCATGTATTTTTGCAGGCACCAGTCTACTCATTTGTTTTCTTTTAACACTGATCAGCTGTAGGGCGGCCCTTTGAAGCCCCACGGCAAGAGTTTAAACAATTTTTTTCCCTCTAGCCAGCAGCTGGGACTCAGGAGGCAGCAATAGATTGGGGGTGGGGGCAAATAAAAGGTAAGAATAATGTGGGGGTGAGGGGGGGCTGGAGGGGGGTGGGAGTCAGGGGTGGAGGGACAGAACCAGTTCAGTGACATCATATCGTCACCGCTACCGGCTCGGTGGAACCGGGTGGAACCAGGAGGAACCCACCACTGGAAGATACATTCTCAAAGTAGATCTGAGAAGCATGGCCATTTTGTGTAGTTGGAAATGAGTGAAGCAGATATGATATATAGCACTAAAAACTTACATCAGGAATAATTGTAAGATGCAGAGCCAAAGCCTTCCCCTGGCCTTACATTAACCTCTATTTTTGTAGTTCCCCTTTAAACATACACTTCTTTAATAATTGGAAAACACACACACACACACACACAAATAGGAATGCAAGAGTTCGGATTAATGTGGTTCTCTTATAAATCCTGATATCAGCATTGAAAAATAGCCTAGCAATTAAAGAATAGCAGACCAGAAAATATTACTCTAGTGGTTCAAATGGCATTAGAAAAAGTTCCAAAACTATCTGTACATTAGACTTGGTTTTTCCCTCATACAGTACAGGTTAGAAATTGTAAGTGTTTATTTCCATGAATAATCTTATCCCAGTTGATAAAATGTCACAGGTAAATTGCACATTGTGCTTGTGGAATAACACAGTTTCTATCATTCAGAAACAATTGTTTCTGATAGGTAAGATAAAGAAGGGAAGGGAAGGGCAAGGAAGGGAAGGGAAGGGAGGGGGAGGGGAGGGGAGGAGCAGAGAGTTGAGCTGGTTTGAAGTAGGATTTAATACCAAGTCAAATTCAATACTGTTTTCAGTTTGGTGGAGAATTTCAGACTGATACATTCTGAATGCCAGTTTCATACCAAGAAATTATCTTTTATGACTGTAAGATATTTTTCTCTAAAGCAATTAATAAATCCCCATTAATAATCAATAATTAAAGCATCATTCTTTTTTCATTTTTTCTCAATGCCCAACTGAGTACAACTTAATGTAAAACATAAACATGAAAACTTCTAACAAAACTTAATTGAGTTGCTTTCCTCCACCAAAGATGCAGATACTTGCTAGAAGAAGTACTAGATTAAAAAATGACATTTTTTCCAGAATTCATAATAGAATAAGAAAGAATGGATTCAGAGGCTTGGTATAGTATTTAGATTGCTATTTTTTGGGGGGGGTTTTTTGGTTTTGTTTTAAAGTATCATTTTCAGAGCTGGCATATGATCTTTATAAACTGGTATTTGATTCTAACATTAGTATTCAAATGCTGGCATTAAGGCAGCCACTCAAATAACAGATTTATAGTTAGTCCCTTAGCACCAAGACAGCTGGAAGTTCAAACAGCTAGAAAGAATGAATTCATGTATTTATTTTGGCAGATTAAAAGTGTCCCTTTTTATAGCAAGTAGTCACACAATTTGGGATCAGAGTGAGTCCTTTGCTAGTAAAAGCAAAATTAAAGTTCCTGCTGCTTTAACTAAGCAGTAGTGATAAATAAAATTTGCAACAAAATGTTCCAATCAGTATATCATTCTGGCTTGCTTTCAACCATCAGTCATGTCCTCCAGGGTGCTTAATTTCATTTATCTTATTGTTCCTTTTTTATGATTTTCTTATTCCAGCTATTGAGTTGGATCAGCTTTCATGGGGTTACTGGGGGAATTTTATATTTTAAATGTATTTTCTGTACTTTGATTCTCCCAAGCATGTTGATACTAGAGGTGTAAATTACTTCAGAAAAAGAAGGAACCAGAAACCAAAATGAGCTAGTTATTTAGGTGCCATTTGTGGCAAGCTACTGCTTCATGAAATGGTTCATAGAGAATTAGGCTAGTCCGAAATGTTATGTCCACATATTTGATCTGTGTCAAACATTGGCCCCTGTCAAAATGAATGTACTATTCCTCCAGATTTCTTATCCATGTCTGTTCTGGAGAAACACTTGCTGTTAGAAGGCTGGCAAACCAAAAAATGCTAGTTAAACAAAAAAAAACAAAAAACAATTGCAGTGGATGTTAATGACCCAGATGTGGATATACTGTAGTTATATCAGAAGAATTGATAACCACTTTGGCCAATGCTCAGGAATTGTCAAAACTATATTTTGAAAAATTTGAAGGGTGAGAGGTTGTGTGTCCTTACAATATGCAATCTAAAAAGGTTTGCATTTCATGCACTTTAGTCTCAGAACTAAACAATTCTGCTACGTGCCAATATAGACAAGCAGAACTTTTTTTCAGTCATTGAATCAATAAAATGAACAGCATAAAACTATCTCCTAATAACAAGAACTATTAGCAATCATTTCTCTGTGTGCCAATATGATTCAACATCAATTTGCCAGTTTTCCTCCTCTATGTTGATTGTAGTTTATCTATTATTACTCTGTTTTCCCCAAAATAAGACATCCCCTGATAATAAACCCAATCAGGTTTTTGAGCTTTTGAGTATTTTTGTTATTTTTATTGATCTACTGATTTTTATCTTCCAAGCAACCATATTTAGGGAAGGGAACTAACAATTTATTTTGACATCACTACAAGAAATGAAAATTTTGGGGTGATGTTTAAGAAGTCTCTCTCTCTCTCTCTCTCTCTCCCCCCACCACCACTCCATCCATCCAGTTTGCAACTATAAACCCATTTAAGGAAAGAGAGAAAGAGAGGAGCCTTCTCAAGAAGCAGAAATGAAAAATAAAAAAGGAATTAGAAAGAAGTAGGAGGATAAAGGCCAGAAAGAAAAAGAAGAAAAAAGAGCTCTGCATCAGATGAGGATATGATGAGAATGTGGGATAGTCAATAGGAGAAGAAAATAGAAAACCTCATGGCAAACAGAAATGACAAAAGAGATGATAATGAAAGGAGAGAGAACATACATGAGAAGGAGACAACAGGAAGAGGAAAGGAGAACAACAGTAGTTGTTAGAGAAAAGGAGGTGGACAAAGCTAAAGGAGTTACTTTTGAACATGAACATTTTAGACTGAATCGTAAAGAGACATTTGAGTGTCTGCCTTAAAAGGCCAGCCTAAAAAAAGGGACTGAGATGGAGTTAGTCACAAGTGTCTTCATTTACAGGAAGAGAAGGAAAATTCCCAAATGGGTGAAGCCATTGGTAGCATTAAGAAGTCTACAGATATGTTTAACATAACAATTATAAACAAGCTTATTGGGAACTGTCCTAAGAGTTCTCCATTTCATCTGCTTGATGTTTGTAAAACAGTTATGATGTTATTAGTAATAAATCAGTTCTGTTCACAACATGGAGTTGGCTCACTTTTTATTTATTTTTTGTTCAGTATCTCAGGGCCAGGTTAGAAAAGAATTATCCTTTCCTCCATATTCTCCTACCCCTAAATAGAGAAGTACACAGTGCCATCTTCATTTAAAGAAACCAAGAGGATTGCTGAAATCCCAGTAGGATCTTTGGAACAGACCTCCCAAAAGGACTCACATTAATGTGGAGGGAGTACAGAATTAATTTAAAGAGCAGGACAAAACACTTAGTAAAGCAAGGGCATCAAACTATTGTTAACAAAATAACAACCAATGTCAATTTTAATAGGTTTCAAAACTTTTTTTAAAAAACAAAATTTAGATTTCCATGAAATATTTTGATTTTCCTTTAGCAAAATCCATCCATGCTTTCCTGATCATATCTGGTAAGAATTGGAAAAAATGAATCTTTTCAAGAGTAGCTTTTTTTCCTGTGAAGTTTCCATAGTACGGATGGCTAAGCAGGTAATTGCAAGATGTACTAGCAGATGTTATTCTGACATTTATTCACTGCATAAAACAGGACTACCTGAACAGATTTATATTTAAATATAGATATGGTTGATGTGGATATAAAGAATGATAATATCGTGTAGCTCTTTCGCTTGGAATCAAAGAATGGTAAGATGATAGAAGCACAGTATACTAACTAGATGGATCCATTGGGTCATCATTTCAGAGATATTTCCTCATCTAAATAGAAAAACCAAATGACCATGGATGGGGCAAAAGACAGTGGGAGCAAGAGTGATTTCTGATTTTCTGATGGCTTCCCCCTGACTTGCATTGGAAGGGAGTGCTGGAAATCACAATTAAATGATTGCAGCTGACTTTGTCAACTTGACAGTGGTAACAAATTTTCAAAAAACTGCTCTGAAGTTCCCTGAAATTTCAATTCCACAGGAGTCGTGGGTTCCAAATTTTTGACACATTCTCTAAGTTAGCCTGTTTGAAGTACACCTTGCTTCCAAAATTGTGGCCTTTTGATGTACTGTTTTGACTAATGGAAGGTTACAAACAGAGAAACAGCAGGAAAGTTTTAGTT
Organism: Arizona elegans; assembly: GCA_022577455.1. NCBI lineage: Eukaryota > Metazoa > Chordata > Lepidosauria > Squamata > Colubridae > Arizona > Arizona elegans. Next base: position 4,980,840 of record JAKOOJ010000040.1, on the reverse strand, counting down.
GTACAGGTAAAATCTTGCATAACACAGATAATATGGATAGAAATATTTCCTTTTTACACAGTGTCAGAACTTGTGATCATCTATGGACACCAAGTGCAAAGTGATGAAAGAAATACTTTTTCATGCAATGTATAATTGAACTATGGAATGCTCTGCCAACAATTGCAGCAATGGCAACTTCCATGGATGATTTTAAAAGGGATCCAGGCAAATTCATGGAGGATCAATCTGTTAGTGGCTATAATTTTGATCTAAGACCAATTTGGTGTTAGAGTATCAGTCTAAAAACCAGCAGACTGGGAGTTGTAAATTACAATTTAGGCATGATAGCAATTGGATCACCTTGGACCTTTCCAAAAAAACTGCAGAGACTAGTCCAGGCAGTCATCAGGAATCAAAAGCTAACTCAAAGGCACTCAGACACACAGACACACAGACACAAACAAGGAGAGAGAGAGAGAGAGAGAGAGAGAGAGAGAGAGAGAGAGAGAGAGAGAGAGAGAGAGAGAGAGAGAGAGAGAGAGAGAGAGAATTAATGATTGTTACTTTTTCTGAATCATAAGTAACATGTTTTAAATACTGGTATCAGGGAAGGGTGATGAATGGTCCTCTATTCCTGGTTTGTGAATCTCACAAATGTGTCCATTTTGGCCATTCTGCAACACACAATATAGTACTGGATGGGCCTATGGATTAATCCAGCACAGTTTGTCTTACGTTATTACATTTCCATGTTTTTCAGAATCTGGCAGCATAAAGCACATGTCCAATTGTTGTGTCATGTTCTGCTCATCAATCTGAAAGCCTTGCATTTCAGTTACCTTTCTGCTTTTTCCTTAGCTTCAGGAAGCAAAATCAAGAATTTTGAGCACAGAGCCAAGAACAAACTCCCTCAATTTGCAGGAAATGGGATATCACTATGGCAAATTGAAGGCTAGCAGAAAACCCCAACTCAATTTGCCATGGCATTATGTGAAGTGCTTGGCATGAGGGAATGAAAAATATCAGCAACAAATGTATTTCCCCACGCTTGTCTTTTCATTTTTAAAGCACAAACACCCCAAAAAGCAGTCTTGGTTAAGCAATGGCACTATCAAAAGGCAATGGAACAGTTCCTTACTCAGAATCAAACCTGAGGAAGCTTTTGTGTTCATTCAGCTTTTTTATTTAATCGAAGTTAAGGAGATGCTAAACAAAAAATAGTAAAAGAATTGTAGGACATAATTGCGCTAGGTGAAAATGACTGCCATTTGTAACGATCAAAACCGAATACGGTGTAGTCAAGAGTGTAAGCTTGTTATATTTTTATTCTGAAGCAAATCCCACTGTGATCAACAGAAGTTGCTCTCCAGGACTTATTTTTAATTAGGTGTGACCATATTTACCGGGAAATAAGATAACAATTGGTTACAAGCCTCTGTGTTAAGTAAGGGAACAATCACGCTTTCTGTTTGAAGTAGAATACATTGCTATATGTTGAGTTTCGATTTTCTTTGCATTGCTTAAAACTTGTCTCTTAAGTAGAAAAGCTATTGTCTACCAAAAGTATGAATCTCCCATTGGATTCTGAAGTTATATATGATGTAAAAGAATTTATCTCATAGCTAAAGGGTTCAGAAAAAAAGGGATGGGAGGAGGAGGAGGAGGGGGGGAAGGAAGGGAAAGAAGGAGGGAAGGAGGGAAGAAAATTGGTTTTTATCATTTTGTAGATTTACAACACAACTTAACCCAGCTCTTCAATAAATTAAAGACCATCTGTTGTTGTCATTTAAAAGTCTTGCATATCACACAATATATTTCATACACAAGGATCCCTTAAATATTTTTAAATCTTCTTTAATAATTAAAATAGTAGATTTTTCAAAAAATTTAAGCTGCTCAATTGTTTTCAGCTATCCTCTATCACAGATGGTCACAGAAAGATATTGAAATGCTGAATTTTACATTTTAGATATGCTCAGATTTTGCCATGTAATTGCCATACCAATTACAGGTTGAAATAAATTAACAGTGTACCCATCTTGCAAGAATCAAAGTGTTAGGTTGCTAGAACCTTAGAATGATAGCAAAAAATTGTCAGTAAATTTATATAGAGTGGGAAATGATTGTTATTTTGCAAGTTTCAAGAGCGAGATGACCTTGTGTATCCAAATTTTAAATTGTTTTATAAATAAAGTAAGTTGCTTGTAATAGATAACAGAGTGGATAAAATTCCCAAAGAGCAGAATGTCAATATTAGAAGAAGCTGGCCTGGAGCTAGCTAATAGACTTCATGGATATTTATAGTACAGAAATACAAAGGAGGATAAAAATTTGAAAAGACATATTATGAGACAAATTTTGATAAAAGCATAGAATTCTGTAAGGAAAATAATCTCTCCTTCCAAAGTCTTCCATATCAGAAGTAATAGTGTGTGTGTGTGTGTGTGTGTGTGTGTATCAGATAGATAGATAGATAGATAGATAGATAGATAGATAGATAGATAGATAGATAGATAGATGATAGATAGGTAGGTAGGCAGGCACACAGGCAGATGATCTCACATCTGTAGACATGGTCCACCCATACTCAACAAAATACATAATACATTATGGTCACAACAAGAATTATTCAGTAAAAGTCAGAATATACTATGGTTGATGTGTTTACAAATTGCTGATTGTGAAAACTGATTTTAAGAAAAATGACAAAATTTGAAATACTTTTTTTTTTTTTTTAATTTGATTTATATGCCGCCCTTCTCCGGAGACTCAGGGCGGCTTACAATGCGTTAAGCAATAGCCTTCATCCTTTTGTATATTTTATACGAAGTCAGCTTATTGCCCCCACAAACTGGGTCCTCATTTCACCTACCTTAGAAAGGATGGAAGGCTGAGTCAACCTTGAGCCTTGGAGAGATTCGAACCAGCAGAAATTGCAGGCAGCTGTGTTAATAACAGGGTGCATATACCACTGTACTATCAAGGCTCTTTGATAGTACCAGTTGATAAAACCAGCTGTTAAAGTGCATATATAAATTCATACTTACATATGACACAAAGACAGAACCAATTAAAAAAAAAACCTGATAAAATGCACGCAGATTTTTAAAGAAACAGTCACAAACAGAATGGGGAAAAATTAAGGATCAAATCTGTAACAATTATTCCAAACTCCAGTTTGAAACAAAATTGGTTCAATTTTTTACAGATGGTCCATAACTGTCAATAATCTCTAAGATAGATAAACCATACAGCAATAAATGTTGGAAATGCAATGTAAAAGAAATTTTTTACCATGTGTGAAACAAGTACAGAAAGTCAAAAACCCTCAAAAGTAATGGAAAGATATACAAAACACAATACAGAAATATTTGGAAATGACTTTTGAAATGAAATCATGACTATTTTCACTAGGTGTTTTCCCAGAATATATCAAGAAATATAATAATGTAATATAATATAATATATGCTCATGACAATGAGAATAATTTTTGCCCAACATTGCAAGAAAGTTATAATTCTGATGGGGACTTAAATTAGGATAATATGCAGCAATTTCAAAATCATCAGCATATACTCACAACATAAATTTAACTAAATTCAAGCAAAATGGTTCCCATATATATGCTATATAACACAGCATGGCAAAAAATAAACTCTTAGAGTATAATTTCTAAGAAGGTCTAAATGTTCATCAACACTATAAATTTATAGTTATTTTATTTTATTTATTATTATTTATTTATTTGTTGAGTACGTATTAGATAATATATATAAGTATAAGCATGAATTGAATACATAAAATGAATACAATTAAAGGGAACATTAGGACAGGGACAGTAGGCACGCTGGTGCTCTTATGCATGTCCCTTACAGACCTCTTAGGAATAGGGTGAGGTCAACAGTAGACAGCCTAAGGTTAAAATTTTGGGGATTTTGGGATAAAACCAGAGTCAGGTAGTGCATTCCAGGCATCGACCACTCTGTTGCTGAAGTCATATTTTCTGCAATCGAGTTTGGAGCGGTTCACTTTAAGCTTGTATCTATTGTGTGCTTGTGTATTGTTGTGGTTGAAGCTGAAGTAGTCATTGACAGGTAGGACATTGCAGCAGATGATTTTATGAGCTATGCTTAGGTCATACCGAAGGCGGCGTAGTTCTAAATTTTCTAAGCCCAAAATTTCAAGTCTGATGTCATAAGGTATTTTGTTGTGAGCGGAGGAGTGGAGGACTCTTCTTGTGAAATATTTTTGGACACGTTCAATTGTATTAATGTCTAATATGCAGTGTGGGTTCCAGACAGATGAGCTGTATTCGGGAATTGGTTTAGCAAATGTTTTGTATGCTCTGGTTAGTAGTGTAATATTACCGGAGAAGAAGCTACGCAAGATTAGGTTTACAACTCTTAATGCCTTTTTGGCGATGTTGTTACAATGGGTTTTGTTTTATAGTGTTAACTTATCTGATTTAATTTCATATATTGATGAATGATGATAAATCTGCCTGGAGTTTTGCAAACAAGAAATTAACCAATTTAAGATCCTCAAATAAAAACAAGGACATCACTTTGCATAAAGAACTCCAGAGAAGTTTTTCAAATATGGTGATATTTTCAGGAGTCCTTTACAGAACACCATTTTCAAGCTCTATAGAACACAGCATTCAACAGTATAATAGCCAAGAATGAGGAAATGCATATGTTAAAGTTAATACTTCCCTCCCTGCAAAATGCTCAAAGCAGCAGAGACAACATCTGTAGTAAATATGTAGTAGCTTCTCCCTCTTTCTTATATTTGACTTTCGCTTCACTTGGCTCTTCAAGCCTTCAGCCTCCTTTCTGAGTGACTTCCTTTTTGGTGAAGCTGCCAGTCTTTCCTTCTCCCCCTTGGCCAACCTGTCAAACAATATCCCTGAATTCTCTGCCTCTTTTGTTAGCTGCAGGGAGAAAAATCCCATCTGGGTCAGGTTCTGCAGGGAAAAAAGCTTCATGCTTTACCTCTTGCTTACTCATGAATATATTTTCCCCCTTTTGTCTCTTATACCCTTGATCTGCTCCTGCTTAGGCTAACTTTCCTTTTCTATTTCCTAGCTGTGCCTCCAGGCTAAACTTCTCCTCCTGCTGCTGCTCCTCTTTCCACACTTGTGTATGTGTACAGTCATAGTTCAAAGCCTTTTATATCTTTCCTAACTGAAATTTTCATTTATTGTCTGTTAGGGACATTCCCCCCTCCTTCACCAAAGGAGCCTCATATTGATTTCAAGCAGAATTCAAGCAACTTCTTATGCTTCCTTGAACCTGTACTTCCATTTAGTACCTAATATTCTGGCACTATTTCCTCTCCTTCTGACTTCTTCCAATTACAGACCTTTGCAACTGGAACCTTAGCACCCAACATCCTTACTTTTTCATGTAGCCTCTTGCCAGTTTGCACCACAGCTTCAACCCTTTCTTTATTCCACAACTCCATGAGAACCAAGAGGTGTATGTATTAAACAGGAAGTTGGTTTTTTGGCCAAAGAGAACAGTGTTTATTGTGATACTCCTTCAAACTACCTATGCCCCTTACAGCAATAGTCATTCAATAATTCACTTGTCTCCCTGCATGTTGGTCTCTACCTCATGACAAAATCAGGACAAAAAAAAAAGAGGAAACAAGAAAACCAGATAAGTAAAGGGAACATTCCCATCAGTAATAGCACGCAGTTTGTTTTACTTGTGTCAATTGGTGTTACAGAAGCAGCGTTGCCTAAAATTTCTCATTTTGATTGATACAAAATTTTTAAACAAGCTTTGTTCCCTTTAAAAAATATTAGTCTTGAAGGCTTCTCAATGATTTCTCTCCTGACAGAAGCTTTATCTAAAATGTCCTCTCTAGCAGTCCATCACATCACTCTTACCCCACATATCCATTATTCACTTTGGTTTGAATAATTTCACTCAGTTCTCTTTACCTTTTTATATGTTAAACTTCATCTTCAATTGTGAAAAACTCTGGTTGATTTCCCCATGCTGTGGAACAATTCAAGAGCGTTGTAAGAGGTTAAGCTCATGTCAGAGCAATAACAGAGATCAGAAATATTCAAAACCACACATACCTAAGGACAGTTGAGGAGATGCCAAGCATTGCTTCATGCTGGAAGGGCTATTGTGCTGCAGAGAGCACAATGGCTATGAAAAAACAGGTTTTTAAAGCATTATCTTTTGCCCTGGGTGTTTATAGATGGTTCTGGGTGATGAGGCAATGTGCTGCTCTTGGTAGAACCATTAAGAGTCCCACAAAGAAGAGAAACAAAGTGAGCATCTGGAGGGAAGGAATGGAGGCTGAGGAACAGATTCGCAAATGCCTTTGAGACTTTCTGCAGTGAATTCATTCTGAAGCACCAGGGATATTTCAGTTTTGTAACTGGGAATGGTTTGTACCTGGAAATTGATTTTATTCTTATAGTCAGCAAAGGATATAAGTAGAGATATGCACATGAAAATTCATTACTTCAATGAGTTGGAACATATCTAAATAATGAAATGCACATAAGCTAACAGGGAGTCCTACTGTTCTTGGCAAGAGCATTACTTGCTCTTAAAGACCCCTGCCAATGGCTGTCTTTCACAACCTAGTGTCTTACTTATGTATTGAAATTTTACATTCTCAGAATTTTTAGCCACCCATTTTCAGCCTATGACTGAGAACTCACTTCAATCCATCTGGAGTGCAGCAATTTAGTGAAGGTTGATCTGCAGTAGGTTATTTTGTATTATATTGATGTGCTCTTGCTTTGCTTAGGATTGGTTGCACTTAATAACATTTCTATGAGATGAGAAATGGAGTAATTTTGGCCTGAATTCAGAGTTTGAGTAGTGACAATCTTTGAGGCTAGGAAGGAACTTCCCACTGGTTAGACTGCAAATGTGGATTGTTTTCACCTAAAAGGCGACTTTTCATGTCTTGAGTGAAACAGAACCAGTGTGGGAAATCAGCAATCAAAACTCTAGATTTTCACCACCACCACTGAAGAGAAGCTGCAGAAATATCTACTAGATTTGATAATTGCCCCAGAGATGAGGCAGAGTAGATTGGTAGAGATTTTATAAAGGGCGATGAAAATTAATTTAGATTGAAATAATATATGGATCAGAAGAATTAAACAATTTTGTTATCACATCTGCTTTTACTAAAAAAACAACAACAACCGATCCTCTCATGAATTTCCTACATCATGTTACTTTTTTCCTCCCCAACTCAGCCATCTGTTTTCTAACCATGATCATGTGCCATTTGAGCAACTCCAAGAAAGAGTCATTTTCAGACATTACTGTTGTGGCTTCTTTATTCATTGAAACATGGAAGATGTAAGCTTCACTGATTTTGACAAGTTCACTAAATGCTTGAAGAAACATTGATGACTGGAGCTATCTTCAGGCAAAGTAGGCTAGCACAAAACTATCAGATTACTCTTCCATATGCTCACTGAATGTTCATAATGTGGCAAAGATTTCAATCTTGTATGGTCTGACTAACAATTGCTTCTCAAAAATATCTGTCTGTCAGTCTATCATCTGTTTTTCTGAGGGTAGTATACACAGAATTCCTTCCCCCAATTTTATTCCCTCAACAAGTTGGTTAAGAGAGAATGAATGACCCAAAGATGTTAATGTTTCTGTGGTTGAATTTTTTCCTGAGTTTAGTCCAGCAGTTTTACTACTATAGTAGATGGAAAACAATGTCAAACTGCTTCCATGTTGTTTGCCAAGAAAGCTACGTGGATTGTCTATGAAGTCATCAGAAATCAATAAGGTGACATGGAAGATGGCACTACATGAGCCATTCTACAATTGTCAAGTTCCTTTGAAATGTATGTGTTCTGAATACCGAAGTGGGTTAGGCTGAGAGAGAAGGACTGGCCCAACTGACATGGAGCAATGTAAGGAACCATAATCATAGGCAAAGAAGAGACTGGAAAGAGCAGCCAATTAGAGCTGACACAGCACTAGACAGATTGGTTCTGAATTTCCAAAGCTGAATTAACCTCCCAGTCTTCATTCTCCTGCTCTATCTTGCAAGCATTAAGAAACCTTCATCCCTAAAATATCTTTCTATTAGGAACCTCCCTTAATTTTCCATGTGTTTGAAATTCAAAGATTTAAATAAGAAAGAAGGGATAATTATAAAAAGAAGTACCACAGATCTGCAACCGAAAAGGTTCTGAGTGGATCAGTTGCATGGGTTCATCCTGTGCAACATGCATTGATAAAAAGCACTTAAAATTCATAAAGACAATTATTAGCCATTATAGTGAAAAATGCAAGTTAACTAGAAAATGATGTGGCTGTCTTCAAAACTCTTTTCAAATATTTTTTTTTCAACCTTGATGATGTCTATTAATTATTCTCAACACACATTTCAAATTCAAAGCCTAAAGGATCTAAATTAATTTTCTAGTATTCAGGGATTTGGATATCTTAATTTAGCATCAGTCAGGAAATCCCTATTCCCCTCTCCCAATAAGTTTGTTTGTCTTTTCTTTTCACTTTCGCCCTGGCTTTTTGTCAGTATCTCAATGATTTAGTCACATGTTTGACATCTTATAGAAGTGACGGACAGCAGTAGCAACTGTGTTAGAGCACTCACAGGCAACATTGGGGAAATGAAACCTAATTCTATCTACTTCACCTGTCCTAGGGCAGTTTTGAGCTCTGAGATCCTGAGTTTGGAATATTTCTTTTTAAAAAATGTGAAATAGACCGAATTTGGCTCCCCATGATTTTATGGCCTTTTCACAAGGGACAATCGGCAACCATATCTCGCCCAAGCCTCCATCCTCCAATAATTGTATTTTGCCCCCTCCAATCCATGGTGTCAAAACACTATGGTGCCTTGACTATGGGAGATGAGAAAGACAGGATAATTGAGCTCTGTGGTAAAGTGCATCTAAATAATTTATTTTAGAAAGAGGCTATTTATCATGAGAAAAAGACTATTTGGTAATGCAGCAGTTGTAACATGTTGTCATGTTATAGGTAACAATGGCTAGGTGTTGCCCACCATGATGAAGAGGTGGAAATGAGATGGTGTCAGCCTGTGCTAGTTGTACTATCATCCATAAGGCTGTGTGAACTTCTCCACTCTGCCAGGCCACGCTAAGTGCTCATGGCCACAAAGGACCTTCTCAATCCTCTGCTGTGTTACTGGTCTCCGCTCCCATGTAACTGATTATGCTCTGTAGGGCGACCTGGGGTCCAATAACTGAGGTGAGACCAGGTTAAGTCAAACAGGAACACTTTATTTCTAACAACAGCCGTAGATGGCTGGAATAAACAGAACAGAGAACAAGGGGTTTGACAGCTATTTATACTGTAGCTGTCAAACTAAACAGCCAATAGGAGGGCAACATTCTGAGTCGCCGACATTAAAGCTGCGGTGTTGACTGGTTGAGTCAGGGGGCTTCTCTGGAGAGTAGGCAGGGTGCAAGCGGTCGAGGGCATCTGCATGCGGCAGAAGCTTGCCAGGGCGATAGACGAGAGAATAGGAGTAAGCGGCTAGGAATTCAACCCAGCGGGACATGCGGGGGGAGAGGACCTGGGGCGTTGCGATGTTGCCAGCCAGGATGCCTAAGAGGGGTTTGTGATCTGTGACTAGGGTGAAGTGCCGACCGTAAAGGTAGTCATGGAAACGCTTGACGGCTGCCACAGCGGCCAGCGCCTCCTTGTCGATGTGGCCATAATTGCGCTCAGTTGAGGAGAGCGTCCTGGAATAAAAGGCAATGGGGGCCTCAGTGCCATTTGGGAGGGAGTGGCTTAAAACGGCCCCAATCCCGAAGGGGGAGGCGTCAGCAGCAAGAACTAAGGGAAGGCTGTCAGAGTATTGCACCAAAACGGCATCAGATGACAGGAGGGATTTGACAGCCTCAAAGGAGGATGCCTCCCGGGGGCCCCAGTGCCAGGGGGACTTCTTATCTAACAGACGGTGCAGGGGTTCGGCAACAGTGGCCTTGTGTGGCAAAAAGGTGCTATAGAAATTTAAAAGCCCGAGGAAGGCTTTTAGATGGAGGCATCTATCAAAAACCCTAAGAATTCAACCTGGGGCACCCCAAGCCTACACTTAGCCTTCTTAAGCTTAAGGCCAGCCGTTTGGAAACGGCGTAGGACTGTCCTTAGCTTGTCCTTAAGTTCAGACTGACTAGAGGCAGAGATGATGATGTCATCAAAATATGGAACGACTCCTGGCAGCCCCTGCAGGAGTCGCTCCATAAGGCTTTGGAATATGCCAGGAGCCACACTAATGCCAAACTGGAGGCGGTGGCATTTAAATGCCCCCCAGTGGGTAACTATGGTTTGGGCCGCGGCCGTGGCAGAATCAACGGGGAGTTGCTGATAGGCTTGCGCCATGTCCAGCTTGGCAAAAATGGAGCCATTGCCCAATGAGTGCAACAAATGTTGTACTACAGGTACAGGATAAGGGTGGGCTTGGAGGGCCTTATTTACTGTATTTTTATAGTCCGCGCAGATGCGGATAGACCCATCTGGCTTGATGGGTAGGACTATGGGGGTCTCCCAGGGGGCATGATCGGTGGGTTCTAGAATGCCCTGTGCAATAAGTTTGTCTAACTCTTTATCCACCAGAGGTTTGAGTGCAAATGGCACCCTTCTGGGCTTTAATCTAACGGGGGCCACTTTTGGGTCTAAATTGAGGGAGATGGGAGATCCCTTATATTTACCTAAGTCGTCGTTGAAAACGTCTGCGAATTCGGCCATGAGATCCTCAAAGTAATCAGGGCGTACTGAATGGATGCCAGTTATGCCAAGTCCTAAGGCACCAAACCAGTCAAGCCCCAGCAGGCTGGGCAGTGGGTCTCGTACGATAATCAAGGGAAACTTGCCAGTGAAGGTTTTGTGCTCCACTAGGAGTTTGGCGCCACCCATGACAGGAATGTAATTCCCTTGATAGTCCCGGAGGCGTACTTGGCATGGTTGAAAGGCGCGTTTTTGAATATTTGGCGCCACTTGCTTTAGGGTGTGCCAAGAGATTAGAGATTTGGAAGACCCCGTGTCGACCTCCATTTGGCAGGGGGTTCCTTCTATGGTGATCGTCATGTAGATTTTCTTGTTGGCACCAACTCTGAATTGGCGGGCAGACACTGCAGGGGCGTTGTTACTCTTTGAAACGGCAAAACAGTCACCGCTTGGCTTGGGTGTTTTTTGAAATGGTCGTCTGGAGGCGTTCAGCTGCGTGCCCTGCAAATTAGCCCGGCAGACCCTTGCCAGATGCCCCTTTTTTCCACATCTGCGGCAGATGGTGGTTTTAAAACGACAAGCCGCTCGGGGATGCATTTCACCGCAGCCTTGACAGGGAGACCCTGCGAAGTCCTTGTCTGAGGTAGTTCTATTGCCCTTGGAGGTTTTGAGGTGGCTAACCTCCTCCTCCTCCTCCTTGATCACCTCAGAGTCTGTCTCTTCCGAATGGACAGTGTTGGGCTTGGTGGCAGGAGCGGCGGCTTGCGATTTACGAATTTCTAAGGTAGATCTGCTAGATAGTTCGCACACCTGAGCCTCCTCTATGGCAGTCGCGAGGGTAATTTCTTTCTTCTCTAACAAGTGGCGTTGTATTCTTAAGTCTTTTACGCCACAAACGAACTGCTCCAGGAGGGAGTCTTCTAGCTGGGCAAATTCGCAGTTCAAGGCGGCAGTCCTGAGGGAGGCCATGTAGTGATTGATGGATTCCCCCTCAGCTTGAAGAATCTGTCTGAAAGCGAACCTTCGAGCTATCCGCGATGGCGTGGGTTCGTAGTGGCTCTTGAGTTTGTCCCTCAGGACTTCCCACGACACTGTCTGGACAGGGACTGGGGCTAGCAGGGCCAGCGCGACAGCAAACATTTCGGGACCGCAGGCATTTAAAAAGTGCGCCCTTTTCCGGCTGCTGGACAGCCCTGTATAGTCGTTCGCTTCCAGGAAGCACTCGAATCTAGCCTCGTATGAGTTCCAGGTTTCTGTGGCTGGGTTGAAGGGAGCAAATGTTGGGGGTGCCATCCTGATAAGGACGGTTCTGTTTCTGTGAGAAACTTGTTTCCTCAAACGACGTCTCGTCGTTTAGTGACTCAGCTAGCGCCTTGGTTTAGCGCTAGTGACTTCAGCTATTGACTACCTGTGTCCTCACGCCCGGAATCCCATCCTCGTCGCCAGTGCTCTGTAGGGCGACCCGGGGTCCAATAACTGAGGTGAGACCAGGTTAAGTCAAACAGGAACACTTTATTTCTAACAACAGCCGTAGATGGCTGGAATAAACAGAACAGAGAACAAGGGGTTTGACAGCTATTTATACTGTAGCTGTCAAACTAAACAGCCAATAGGAGGGCAACATTCTCCCGCCGGCAAGTCCGTGCGTCTGAGCCAATCAGGGACGCCCGTCGTAAGTCGAGGACTTAACAGATTATAAATCCAGTGTAGCTGTGATGTAACATATGCGAGGTCCTATGTTTGAAATCACATGGAAGCTTTCATTTGTTGCTTCAAAAAAGTTCCATTATGGATACCTGTGTGGGAAGCCTCCCCCCCGCCCGAAGAATGAAATATTTTGAATAATATTAAAAAGGCAAAATATTATATTTCCCTAAATGAGAAATGGAGAAAGATGTTTTTAGAAGCAGGAAGCAGCTCCAAAGTCTTTCTTAATAGCCCATAGCAGATGCCAACACTTAAGAGATAAAGAGCTTATTGAAAGAGGAAGACAAGTATCTAGATAGCTCTATTCATAAGCAAAGCAAATACTGCAGGCAGAAATATTTTGAAACTATCTGCAGCGAAGTCTGAACAAAGGCAGAATGGTAGGATTAGAAACAGCCCCTCACCCTAGATCCAACACAGAATGAAAGCCATTAAGCTACAATAGAAATTGCCCAATTCCCTTTCAGAACACAAGCCCCTTCATTGCACGACTCCCAGAGCAATCCAAAATTCACCTGGGAGCTCAGGTAAACAATAAACCAGAGATTGACCAGATTAGCTCATATAAATACCTAGGATTTGCATTTCCTCTTTTGCCTATAGAGCCAGCTATGACCCCTACATAACCCCTACATGGCCCAATAGGAATCTGACGACAGCCAACAGAATATTAAATGACATGTTCCTGCACAGGAAGAGGAAGCTCAAATACAAAGCCCAAAGAAGGTATAAAAACCCACCCATTCTCAACTCCATGTTGTCAGCTGCACCAGAACCACAAACCCTGGTGGTTCTGTTCAACATTTAAACCATCTATCCAATCAGCTTTCCATGTTTCCAGTGTCTTTCTCCCAGCTTGGAACTGAACCAGATGGATATTTGTTCCAACACCTGTATGCCTATAACAGTGATGGTGAACCTTTTAGGCACTGAGTGCCCAAAGTGCATACGTGCGCCCAAACTGCAAGGTGTGGGCCCATGCGCGCAGCCCCTGTGCATGTGCACACACCCCAAACATGCACCCGTGTTCCACCCAAGTGGCAAGGTATGGATGCATACATGTGCCGTACATTCATGGCAGAGACCCAAAGACCACCTGGCCAGTGGAAGATGGGTGGACATGCATGGCAGAGACACGAAACAGAGCTGGTGACTCTGTGTGCCACCTCTGGCACGCATGCCATGGGTTTGCTACCACTGGCCTATAACAATCTCTCTCTCTGTTCCCTGACTCACTTAAAAAAAACATTTTTGAATTAATTTTAAAATGAAGGATTGCCACATTGCAGAGTTAAACAGCAGTCTCCAGGGCAAACTTTATTTCCAAGAATGTTCAGGGTCTCAAAGACAAAATTAGAAAATGCATGGCCTTGATGCATGGCTGCATGATTTGTTTTGAAAAATGTCCTGCCTCTTTAAAAACAAAACAAAACAAAAATGTAAGCTGAAAATGGAGCATGATAGCCTGGCCAGCTTGAATGTTTATGGAATGCAAGATACACCTTTATCTATATTCTGTATATAGTGTTTGTCAATATTGCTAGTTTAATTATATGTTAGCTTATCCCGGTTGCATACATTGAATTGTGCAAAATATGTTTGGTCTAAATAAATAAATGATCTTTAACATAATCATAGAGTCAAACCAAATCATTCGCTCTACGAGGATGCCTCCAAATTGGTTCAAAGTTTCACAATGATATTTTAAAATTACTTCAGACCATAAAATCAATCCAATTTGATTGTATAAAACAAAACATCAAATCAGTTTTTCAAACTGGTCCAAATGATCAGATTATATCAAGTAAATGAAGTGATTAAGAAAAAATGATTTAAATGTGATCAGAGCCAATCCATCCACTCGGTTTATATTTTATATCTGCTGTGTCTTTTTATTTTGATGAACTTGGACACTTTCAGACTAGCTATGACAACCATGGCAGAGATTTTGTGAACAGACAGCCAGTCAAGACAATTACGTTTGATAGAATCTATAACATGCTTTCCAAATGCCAAATATATCAAGTAGATGAAAATAGATGTAAATATGATCCTTTTTACTATCCACTTTGCAAAAGAGATACCTTTTCCCAAAGTTTTATTTTTATTTTGAATTTCAAAGATGCGATTCCTTTGAATTTCAAAGATGTGGCTAGATTTTGAAGATGTATGAAGTCTGTGGAATACAAAGGTTTTCCTTTCATTTAACAATGGATATTTTCTACGTGATGATAGTATTACCATAAAGACAGTTGCTGCTTCTTTTCATGTGGTAATACTATGTTCCTCTTAGTGATTTTTCTATCACAAATTCTCAGTGAGAAAAACCCAAAAGCTGTATGAGTAGGATCTCAGTTGGAACTGGTAGCATCTATAATTCAGTGGTTAAAAAGACTGAGGATTAATATAGTGGGGTGCAGGAGTGAAATCTACTTACCTTCCTTACTGATTCAGAAGTGCACGTGCTGCGTGCAGACCCTCTGCGCATGCGCAAAACCTTCTGTGCATGTGCAGAGGGTAAAACACACATTACTTCCTGGTTAAAACCAGGAAGTTACAACACTCGGGTGGGCGGAGCCTTTTGCTGCCATCGCTACCAGTTCTCCGAACCACCAGCCACAATCGCTACCAGATCACCCAATCCAGTCGGAACCAGGAGCATTTCACCCCTGGTGGGGTGGCAAACACATAACTAATAACCGACACCAGTCTGCTAAAATAAGGGAAATGATTCAAACCAGAAAACATTAAGTTAGACTAAATTGCAGGATGAAAGAAGTATGAAGTAGACCTATATTTTGGGTGTCCATGGATGGGATCAAGGAATCAAGTTGGCACCTTCAGTCCCACAGTTATAGCAATAGCACTTATTTATTTATTTTATTTATTTATTTTTAAATTTATATACCGCCCTTCTCCCTGAGGATTCAGGGCGGTGTACAGCCAGAATTAAAAAACATGAAATACAAATATTAGACTTCTATACTACTTTACAGTGCTTTACAGCCCTCTCTAAGCGGTTTACAGAGTCAGTATACTGCCCCCAACAATTTGGGTCCTCATTTTATCCACCTCAGAAGGATGGAGGGCTGAGTCAACCTTGAGCATGGTGAGAACTGAACTGCCCAATTGCAGGCAGCCAGCAGGCAGCAGAAGGAGCCTGCAGTACTGCACTGTGGTTCATTTTGCCATCATTTTGCTTTCTCTCACCTGCCCAAAGCACCTGATTAGAATGTTTTTGCTGGTAGACATCCTATTCTCAAAAGTTTATGTAACCCCCCCCCCCCCAAAAAAAAGGTCACCTTCTGGAAGGGAGTATATAATTCAGGATCAAAGGATCAAAGGGAGAAAGTTAGTTTGAATAATGGGCAGAGTAGCCAAAAACATTTTAAAATAACTCAGGTGTTTATGCTATAATAACTAGTATATTTTCTTTAGGTTGTGGCAAGGCAGGATGAAAAGCAGCAAGAAAAAAAAAGCAAAAGGGCATCAAGGAACAAACCAATTTGAAGAGGGACAGCCTAGTAGAGATTTTCCATCCCTTGTGAATAACGGCAGGGGGGAAAAGCAAGGATCCCAGATGGTTGGTTCTATGAGAAAAGAAAAGATGGCACGCGTGAAGAGCTGCAGGAATTTGTGAAAAAACTGGATCTAAAGGTATTTGTGAGAAGAGGAGAGGAGAAAATTAGTAACAGTAACAGAGTTGGAAGGGACCTTGGAGGTCATCTAGTCCAACCCCCTGCTCACACAGTAGACCTGTACTAGGGAATTGAACCACCGACCTTTCTGATCAACAAGGTCAGTGTGTTAGACACTGAGCCACCTAGTCAGACTAAGAGAACCTAGAGAAGAAACCATGTAGAAACAGGGAAGCTAAACTGAGCAAGAACTCTGGGTAAGGAAGAGGAGGAGATGCAGGAGAACTTGGCTGGCATTTCTATTTTGTTCAGTATTTAAATCTTGAGCAAAGCAAATGTCATGAGGTGTTAATGTGTTGCTATTGGTTGTAAGATGCCTGCTGGTGTGTTTGGGGATGGGAAGGAATTAGTTTGTATATTTCACTTTAAAGAAGCCTGTTCACAGTTTTTCTTACATATCTTTGCAAAAACCCGTTCTGTTTCTTTAATGAGAGAAAGTTACCGCTATAAAAAGTTCAAAACCAGGAATTTTTTTCTTCTTCTTCACAAATCTGGGGAGTGAGGTAGGAACTGTCTGCTGAGAGCCTCCTGCTGGTGCAAAATTTGGCAGCAGCCTTGTTTGAAATAAAATCCAAAAATGTTGGAAGGATCTCTGCTTGGAGAGAGCTCTGAGGAAGCCGGCTCCTCCAACTAGGGACCAGTTGTTACAGCAGGGGCTACAGAAGGAAAATAGTGCTGTTAAAAGATTCATGGGTAGGGAATACTGGAAGGTCGTCAACTTGTTTTGACAGTTCATATAATTACACTACTAATCTTATGCCTTCTAATGTGCTCAAGGTTCTTCCTTTACTTTTATTCTCCGGCCCTTAAGAAAAAAAAGTTGTTCACCAACGACTTCTAAACTTGTTGCATGTCCCACTGACTTCACCTCCCTTAGGTTCAGAATGCCTAGAAAGGGAAGCCTACAGTAGATGACAATATTTTATTAAATTTGCAATGCTGAGGAATCTGTTCAATTCGTGTTGGGTTACCACACCATAAAATAAGATATAACAAAACAACTTGATCAGAGAGAGGAGAAATAGATAAACAACTAAAACAGGTTCTGCATAGTCCTCCTAACACCAAATCTGAAAGCAGCTGAAACCAGTAGAGTAATAACAACAATAAAAAAAAGGAAAAGCATAATAATGATGGCAAAAAAAATCATATGTCAAAGTCCATTGGAGGAGCTCCGTTTCTATAGCTTCTGGAAGGCCTATTTGAAAGGATAGGTGCCATAATTGAAAAACAATACCAACTGATCTCAGCTCCCTCCCCTACAAAAATGGGGTACTAGTAGTAGACAATTTTGCCTAGAGATCCAATTTGAGTGGGTTGACACTGGTTAGCACCGGGGCAAATTTGGAGGTTCTCTATATAATCAGAATCTCAGTACAGAGGCCCCATTTCCTGCTCCAGTACTAAGTGCTCATTTTCATTTGGCACAATCCCTGAAGAGGTCAGACTACATATATTGTTGTATTTATATAAGTTACCATCTTTAAATGTTCCTCAGAATATGTGGAAGATAAAAATGGGGCCAGGGAAGTGCATATTACAAAACTGATATCTTTAACACACATCTTCTGAAATGTCATTTTAAGTTTAAGTTTATTTTATTTGCCAAGCATATATAAGATAACAGATAAAAGTATAAACATAATTTGAATACATGAAAAGAGTAAGTAAAAAGGGATATTAGGACAGGGACGGTAGGCACGCTGGTGCACTTATGCACGCCCCTTACAGACCTCTTAGGAATGGGGTGAGGTCAACAGTAGACAGTTTAAGGTTAAAGTTTTGAGGGTTTGGGGAAGAAACCACAGAGACATGTAGTGCATTCCAGGCTTTGACCACTCTGTTACTGACGTTCTATTTTCTGCAATTGAGTTTGGAATGGTTTACCTTGAGTTTGTATCTATTATTTGCTTGTGTATTGTTGTGGTTGAAGCTGAAGAAGTCATTGACAGGAAGGACATTGTGGCAGATAATTTTATGTACTATGCTTAGGTCAGACTGAAGTCAGAGTAGTTCTAAGTTGTCTAAGCCCAAAATTTGGAGTCTGGTGGCAAAAGGTATTTTATTGCAGTTAGAGGAATGGAGGACTCTTCTCGTAAAATACCACCTTTAACACCTTCTGTTTAAAAGGATGAAATGTAGTTTTTCCCCCAGAAATCATGGGATGCCAATACAAGTTGGAGTACTGATGCCTGAATGTAGACTTTTCATTTTATCTCTTTGTAAAAGTATTTATTTTGTTCTGCCTGGGACTTTCAGAAGTTTTTGGGGGGGGATAGGGAGGAAGGGTGCTAATGAAGATAGAACTGATCTTCATTTGAGATATGATCTGGATGAGACTTAGTAATTCAATGAAGAGTCTTCCATGGTAAATATTACCAAATAATTCTTCCAAGGTCATTAAGATGATTCACTTCTATTTTTCATAAAGCCACAATAAACTCTCATTGCTCATTTGTTATTAAAATCTAATATATTTCTGGGATGGATGGAGGTCATTTTAAAAGATGGCCGAGGAATCATAAAACTCTGTCATATATAGATTTTTTTGTTGTTGCGGGAAAAAAGAAAAGAAAAATTAAAAAGCAGTTCATCTTTCTGCATTGCAAATCCTGCCAAGCTGGATAATGATAGTTTCTGAAATAGACATTGCAACGGAAAAAAAATATATAGGCTCAAAAAAAAAATTGTATCAAATCATCATCATCATTATTACCATCATCATTATTACTATCATCATCACCAATCTACTCTCTAGGATTGCCTGTTTCTGATGAAATACACATTACATATAAATTACATTTAACTCTCTTCAATTTTCAATAAAAGCGGCCATCAAATTATCAGAAAGAGTGAAATGAATTAAATTAAAAATAAGTCATTGTCCTCATTTCTAAACTCTGCCATGATAACAACAAAGTGCACGCATTCAAGTTAATATACACAAATTTTAATTCTTGAAAATTTCTCAGAATTCCTTGTGAGCAAACCTAACCCTCAAAATGACAAATATTTTCTACAGACATGATAATGCTTGTGATGTGGCTTAAAAATAGTTATTCTTGCTGAATAAACAGGACAAAATTGGAGAGTGTTAGATGAACACTCTTCGCTAATTGTATAAACCTATGAAGAATTCCAGAAACATTCACTATGAATATCGCTTAAACTTTCTTAGAGACTCTTTAGCTAAACCATCAAGAAACACTTTCAGAAGCTTTAGTGATTGTTTTGCAAAACAACAGCAAGAGATATTAATAAATTAATTCAGTCTTCTCTAATATAGTTCCATTTTGATTTGTTGAATTATATGTCTCATATTTTTCATTAAACATAGCCATGGATTATTTTTATTAAAAGTAATGGCAACTAGAATAGAATAGAATAGAATAGAATAGAATAGAATAGAATAGAATAGAATAGAATAGAATAGAATAATAACTTTATTGTCACTTTGCATGTATACTAATCGGCATACATTAAAATGAAATTTTGTTGCATACAGCTCTCAAAGGTTCACCACCTCCAATATATACTACATAAACATGACACAATAAATAAATACAAAATTATGTATATACCCACATATATTATATGACACAGAAAACATTCTAGTTCAGATGTATGCAGGTAGAGAAAAACGAATCTTGCAAGTTTACCAGATGGATGGCATTGGGAACAAAGCTGTTACAAAATTTGCTAGTCCTGTTAGTAATATTTTGAAACCTCCTCCCAGAGGGGAGCTACAGAAACAGACCATATGGCATACAACTAGCACTGGAAACATTGTATGAGCAATACAGTCATATTTGTATCCTGCCTTTATTGTTTTTACAAATAACTCAAGGCGGTGAACATATCCAATACATTTTCCTCCTTCTAGGTTTTTTTTTTTTTTTTGCTTTAATTTATATGCCGCCCTTCTCCGGAGACTCAGGGCTTACAATGCGTTAAGCAATAGCCTTCATACTTTTGTATATTTATACAAAGTCAGTTTATTGCCCCCATAATCTGGGTCCTCATTTCACCTACCTTTGAAAGGATGGAAGTCTGAGTCAACCTTGAGCCTGGGGAGATTCGAACTTGCAGGAATTGCAAGCAGCAGATGTTAATCTGTTAATAACAGTGCTTTAGTCCACTGTACTACAGGCTCCTCAATTTTCCCCACAGCAACCACCCTGTGAGGTGAATTGGGCTGAGAGAAAATGACTGGCTCAAAGTCACCCATCTGCTTTCATGGCTAAAACGGGATTTGAACTCATGGTCTACCACTTTTTAGGCTGGTGCCTTAACCACTAAACCAAACTGGGTCCTTTCCTCTTGCCAATTTGGAAAAGGACTCCTCAACCTTCATTCCATTTCAAGATTTGAAAAACATTGATCTAGGGTGCCTGAATTTTATTAAAACCATAATAAATTTCTCACAGAACCTTCAAATGGTAACCTCTTGAAAAAGCACCAAAGCAATAAATATGCAAACCTCTTTTTACCTACAGGTAATGCTCTCATTTGCTTCAGTCGATAAGCATTGATTTACAGCTGATGTTTGTGTCTTTCAAAAGCACATTGCCTTGGAGCAGCCGCTCAGCTTTAATGCTTAAATTTAGTCATTTTGCTCTGGGGGAAAAATAGCCTCTTTTTGCATACATATGTGCTGAAGGCAAGAAAAGGCTGATGGAAACATGCAGCAGAGGCTGCTCCTCTCGCTCAATATTTAATACAATCTCTGGATCTCAGATAAATGAGTCATCCATGCCAGCAAATACATACAAATGCATATGCCAAGAAACTGCTTTGTAGAATAGAAACATCGCTTGAAGAAAGAGAGAAACACATGTCTTCAGGCCTGAAGTTATGGAAGTTGGAATTCGATAGTAGCTGGAATGTTTACTGTTCTTAAACCTCAGTTTCTGCCTAATCACTTTGTTCTGATAATACAAACTTTCCAGATTGCTGGGAAAGAAGTGGGGAATTTCTTGAGGATTGAAGTAATTGGTTTGCTGTCTCTTGGGGATCAGCTTCTGTTGTTTTGACTTTTTCATTATCTTTTGTTGCTTTGGTCTGGGATTGAAGTCTTATAATAAAGGTTCAGGTCTGCTGCCTACTTTCAGATCAGGTTTCGTCAACTTGATATTTAAGCTTGCCAGGATGTTGAACAGCAAAGCTGTATTGGGAAGTATTCCTTGGAATAGTATATGGGGCTCCCAGATATGTTGTAGTGACTGGTTAGAAGTTTTTTTTTTTTACTATCAGTATAGATATCAGTGATGAGATTATTGAGTTTTGGCTTCCATGGCCCACAACAACCTGTTCAATATCTGCCTTTAATCTGAGTCTGTGCAAGAACTTTACAGTCAGGGTTAAAGCATCCATTGCTAGTAGCTACAATGATACCAAAATGAAGAAATGCATTTTGTGACTTCTCAACACAGACCCTGCTGTTATGTACTTGAATGTGGCACTCAAGAGTGCAGATGGCATCTCAGAGTTATGATGAGCTCTAAATGTGAAGCTTCACATTAAGATTATAACACTAAACCAAGTTACCAGATCTTACTATTTGATCTTTTTTCATATTAAACAGTTTTTAGAATTGTAGCTATGCTCTGAGGTAAACAGATAAACTTTTTCATAGTCAGGATTCAGATTTTACTCAGACATTTCAAGGACATTTTCAAAAGACCTGGTGACACAGTGGTTTGAATGCAGTATTGCAGGATAACTCTGCCCACAGCCAAGAGTTCAAACCTAACTGGCTCAAGATTTTATTTATTTGTTTGTTTGTTTGTTTGTTTGTTTGTTTATTTATTTATTTATTTATTTATTTATTTATTCAATTTATATGCCGCCTTTCTCTGGAGACTCAGAGCGGCATCAAGGAAGATTGAGCCTTCCTTCTTTCCGAGGTCAGAAAATGAGGACGCAGATTGTTGAGGCAATATGTTGACACTGTAAGCCACTCAGAGAGTACTGTAAAGCACTATGGAATGGTCTATAAATCTAAATGCTAAGTGCTATTGCTAACATATTAAAGGTTTTTTTTGATTATTATTATTATTATTATTATTATTATTATTATTATTATTATTATTAGTCCAATTTATATGCCGCTCTTCTCCATAAACTCAGGGTGGCTTACAATGCATTATAGTAATAGCCTGCATACTTTTTTGTATATATCTGCTTATTAGGGCTTTCGCGCCCCCCCCCCACCAAAGCGGTGTTGTTCTATACAAAGTTGGCTTATTGCCCCCACAATCCGGGTCCTCAATTTACCTACCTCAAAAGGATGGAAGGCTGAGTCAACCTTGAGCCTGGTGAGATTCGAACTTGCACTAATTGCAGGCAGCTGGCAGCTAAGTGCTAGCACTTAACAGCACTTTAGTCCGCTGCACAACCAAGGCTCTTTTAGTGTTTAAGGCATACATATGTATAACATTGCTACTATAGCTATAATCTCACCTGCAAGTTGATTAGCAGTGGGCCAGAAAAAAAAATCACCACTGAAATTGATTTTGAATCTCTGGATAAATGCATCAATGTTAAGTCATTACAGCTGACAAAACATTTGAAAGATAATTATTGAGAAACACATTCAAGATCATTTTGTTCCAGTCATTTCTCTTAATATAGATTTGCAATCTTTGGTCATATTTATGATTAGCATCTTAAGAAAGTACTAAGATTTATTTGAGGCTTTGAATGTATGCTTATGAGTGAAAGGCAATTCAGGTATGAGTTATGGATGGTGATGATGATGACCATAAAGAATTGTAACTCTGAATCCTGAGCAAAAGAGAGTTATTTTTATAAAATGTATAACAAAATGTGCCTGAATTACTATGTGCTTGCATAAAGCATTCTAGCACCATCCTCAGAACAATCTCAGTTTCAAAAGAATTGGGAATAAAGGACTTTTAGTCAGGATCAAAATTCTGGCTAAGGACTTTAACACTGTTTTACTTTTTTGCCTGTGTGACATTTTTAAAAACTAAAAAACAATCCTCAATGTATATCTCTCATGTCCTAACTCATAGGAGAGAAGATCATAATTTGGAAATGGGTTGAGGATCATAGCAGCATTTGTATAAATTATGATTTTTAAAAAAAAATTAACTGAAATTAGTTGTATAGTAAAATCCAGGAATAAAAAAAAAGTCCAAATGAAATGAAGTAATGCCACTAATCAGAATCCATTGCAGAAATATATCATCACAGATGCATTGGAAGCAGTGGTGTCAACATGCTGATGTTTTTCTGGCTCACAAAAAAAGAGTACATACCGGGGTGAAATCTAAAATTTGTTACTACTGGTTCTGTGGACGTGGCTTGGTGTGGGGGTAATGTGACTGGCTTTGAGAAGCCTCTGACGATCAGGCAACTCAGCTGGGATCGCCAGAGGCTTAAAGGCATTTTTTTTCTATAACCTCTTCAGCTGAAGAGGTTGCAGAAAAAAATGCTTTTAGAAGCCTCTGACGATCCCAGCTGAGCCACACAAGTATCAGAGGCTTTTTTTTAACTTTTAAAAGCATTTTTTTCGGCCGAAGAGGTTGTAGAAAAAATGCTTTTAAAAGTAAAAAAAACAGTCTCTGATGATCTCACGGCTCAGCTGGGCATGGCGGGGAGCACAGGGATTTTTGCTACTGGTTCTCCGAACTACCCGCTGCCATCGCTATTGGATCGGGCGATCCAGTCCGAACCGGGAGCATTTCACCCCTGGTACATATGCAAAACTAGATGTCTGGAAAAGTTATATACAGAGATTTATACAGAAGACAAACAATTATATTGTTTGAATAGAATTACAGGTTTTTATACTTCTTCAAAAATAATTGAGAGAGAACCTTACGAAACAGACTAAACTTGAAAGCATATCATCCTAAAAAAGATAGAATTTAGATTGAACTGCAGATCTTGATTTCAACTCTGTGATGAAGCTTAATTTTAAAATACAAAAGTATTTTAGAGTTCATAAAAGTCTGAGACAGTATAATTGGATATAATTTGGTTGGACCACGTTTCTTATAGATGATCCTTCATGATATATGGAGAGTTTATAAAAGAGATATAAATATATTTGTGAAAATATACATATATATATATATATATATATATATATATATATATATATATATATATATATATATATATGTCTTTTTCTGTTTTTCGTAGGCTTTTATGTGCATATTCTTTCTAGCCAGGTTTTACCTACGTAAGCTAGGTTGTTCTGCAGCTCTGACTGTGTGAAATCTCATTCACCAACCTCAGAGCTCCTCCTCTGCTGACAAACTGCAACTCTGTCTCCCAGAGAGCAACGCAGAGTTGCAGTTTGTCAGCAGAGGAGGAGCTCTGAGGTTGGTGAATGAGATTTCACACAGTCAGAGCTGCAGAACAACCTAGCTTACGTAGGTAAAACCTGGCTAGAAAGAATATGCATATATATATATATATATATATATATATATATATATATATATATATATATATATATATACATATACATACATATATATATATATATATATATATATATATATATATATATATATATATATATATATATATATAATACTTTTCTAGTCAGGGTTTTTTCCTACGTAGCTCAAGATGTATGTATGTATGTATGTATGTATGTATGTATGTATGTAGATTTTCACAGCTACAGGTATGCAAGTCGTGGTGTATTCGGTTCTCTTCCCCTGTAAGACTGAGAGTATCTTGCCAATATATATATGTTGATATGTAGAGATAATTTTATTCCTGAAGACTTGATGTGCCCCATAAATGTGTAATTCTGCATGCCCAGGAAAGGACCTAGAAGTTGTACCCTGCTCCATTCAGAGCTTATTACATTTTACCTAGCTTAGAAACTGAAGAGAATTATGGCAGAAATAAAGAACCGTCCCTAAATAGATGTTGCAAAAAAAAAAAAAAAAAATCCCTTAAGCCTTAGCAGATCTTTGTGGAATCTTATCTTGTTCCATTCAGAATTGTTTCAAAAACTATATTTCTAATTGGGTGAGACCAGATTTTCCCAAATGGTATAGTGTAAATCCATTGAGGAGGTGCAGACAAAGTCTAGGAGAGATATGAAAAAGGTTTTAGTTACATTGTTGTAATAAATCCAGCTTCCCTTAAGTGTCATAGTATTGTTTTCATTCATTCAACTCTCAAGACTCTTTCTTCCACTATGTATTCAAAATGGACTGTGATGTGTGTGTGTGTGTGTCTTTTGAGAGTGGGCATCAGAATTTCATTTTTTTAAATGTGTGCCATCACAGGAAAAAAGTGACAATAAAGATTATCTTATCTTGTTTTCATTGTTTATTTATATTTATTTTGGTGCTTTAGTTTTTAGGAAAAGTGTGATAACAAAAAGATTTAGGAAGCTAAAGGTTAGACTATTTCATGGAAGAAACGGAGATGAATGGCTATTAGCTTTGATGGCAATGTGACTGCCTCTGAAAGCCATCTTCTGAAGACAAGTGGGCTTTCCTGTGTAATTAATGGGCCACTATGAGAACAGACTGCTGGACTAGATAAGTCCGATCCAGCCAAACAATGCTTATGTTCTTCTGCTAATTTTCTTCCTAATGCAATCGTTTCTGGGGACCCAAACCATGGACATTTTGTAGACTAATGGATTGTATAGAGCAGGGGTCTGCAACCTTAAACACTCAAAGAGCCATTTGGACCCGTTTCCCACAGAAAAGAAAACATCGGGAGCCACAAAACCCTTCCTGTGCCTGATTATTTCTTGAGCGGCCACAAAACTAGTATATGTAGTTGAATTAAACGTTCTGTTTTCTTCTGAAACTTTTGTTTTCTTGGATTTATCCATGGTTGACCTACCAGGGTTTGAAAAGCTCAATAAATTGTGTGCCGGCGGGTGTCGCACATTGGCGGTTCTGACACCTATTTTGAGTGACAGGGAACCGCAGCAGAGGGGAAAGAGCCACATGTGGCTCCAGAGCCGAAGATTGCTGACCCCTGGTCTAGAGGAAGTGTGAAGAAACTTTTCTTCTAGTCTAGAAAACATTGTCTCTTAAAAATGTTAAGTCCACAACAGGATTTCAGTACCACCTTACCTCAAGGCCTGTTGGGACAGCCACATTTTCAGTGCTTTTTTAAAAAAGTATCATCAGAGTAGAAGCCATACAGATCTCAGGAAGAGTGTTATTCCAGAGGGCAGGTGCTGCAACTAAGAATGAACAATTGTTGTTGTTACTGTTTATTTATCAGATATGTTATATCCATCCCACTCCACAAACTCTGTGTGGTTTGCAACAGTACATAATTTAAAACCCTTAAAAATATAACCACACAGCATAACAGCCTGGACAAAAAAACAGCTGTAACAACTGAACACAGAGAGACATAATAGGGGCCTCACTAACATATTAACCCCAGGCCTAAGAATTAGATGAAAGTAATAAAGTGAAGTTAAATCATGTATATTATCTTTTCTAATACCTACCCTGTTTCCCCCAAAATAAGACATCACCTGATAATAAGCTCAATCGGGCTTTTGAGCACATGGCAATAAGGCCAAGCGCTTATTTCAGGGATATATATATATATATATATATATATATATATATATATATATATATATATATATATATATATATATATATATATATATAAGACAGGGTCTTATTTTTGGGAAAACACCGTATATACTAGATATAGGTATATTTATATAGTATAATATTTATATAATATAGTATATTATTATATACTAACGGTATATATGGCTTTTCTACTACTTTACCCTATTGGTATCTTATGATTATATTACTTTCTGGTTTGTATTACCCTGAGAGCTTCTGCACTGAAGAAAAATTCTTTGTATGTCCAATCACACTTGGCCAAAGAGTATTTTCTCTTCTCTTCTCTTCTCTTCTCTCCTCTCCTCTCCTCTCCTCTCCTCTCTTCTGCCTAATAAATTGAACCTCTAATAAGTTATTTCTCATCTAGTAATACTACTATAATTACTAGGAAAACTTCTTGCACTTTTCAGTTCTTTTCATACCTTTAACAAACAAACTCCAAACTCAGAAAGGTACTTGTTTCAAACTTTATAAATCTCCAGAAAAGTGGTGTCTTGTGGTTTTTCTCTTTCCTTGATGAATCTATCCCATAAAGAAAGTGGGATATTCTCTATCTTTGTGTCATGAGTCCACATGGCTCCCCAGCAAAACCATATCAGAGCTACCATAGGCAATAGAAATGGTGGCTCTATCCTCTAGTGTTCAAGATGGAATTTGATCTTAGCAGAGGGGATTTCTGGGAAGCTGACACAAACTCCAACTTAAGAAAACTTTCCTTCAGCTGTATATTGATGTGAAATTGAATACATTAGGACACTGGGAAAACAGCAATAAAAACAAAAAGTGTTTATTTTCTTCCTGTTATTCTGTTTATTGACATTGTAATCTCTAGCCTTCTCTTGTTTATTAGTTTAATTTTCTATGGACAATATTGCCTTTATGGAACAGATTTATCTGTGCTGTATCTTGGTTACTCGTTTTTCAAAAATTCCATATACTAGCATTGCTGAAACTTATTTTCTGAAAGACCTGTGGCATATGTAATATGCTTATTATGTATCTCTCTCTTACAAATGTAAAACTATGTAGATTTCCAGATGGGATGAAATTATTGGAATGGAGATTTTTTTAAAAAAGAAAAGTATAAAATTTTCCAAACACAAGAGCTAAAACTATGGAAGAATGTGTCTTGATTACAATGAAATGAATATCATGAATATGTTATTTTTTTAAAAATGAGATACCTTATCAAAAGACTAGCCAATAGCCTATCTCGTACAGATGTAGTGAGAGTGGTTGGCATTGTCTCTGTAGGAAAACAAAAAAGAAATTTCCCAGCAACTCCTGCAAATGCCAGCATTTGAATCTAGAACCTAGAACAAATGCCAGTGCTGGACTTAAAAATCAGGACAATCAATATATGGGAGCCAAG
Source organism: Arizona elegans (assembly GCA_022577455.1). Lineage (NCBI taxonomy): Eukaryota > Metazoa > Chordata > Lepidosauria > Squamata > Colubridae > Arizona > Arizona elegans. The sequence continues at coordinate 4,952,740 of JAKOOJ010000040.1, read as the reverse complement.
AGCCAGAAAGTTCTGTCTTTCTTGGTTGTGACTGAATAGCCTTTTGATTTTTTTGCATCTCAGATTTGTTAGCTCAAAACCTGCCTGCAATTTTCTATATGCAAAGTGTGCATTCCACAAATTTCTAGCCAATCGTTTACCTTCTATAGTTTTAAGGGTGCTCCCTTCCTTGGCAATTGCAACCAGAGCTGGCTGTAGATATTTTGGCACCCTTGGCATGGTCATGGTCTGATGCCCCTTATGATTGGTTAATCTGTAAATATTGTTAGGAATTTTCAGAAAGTGTCCTCTTGTTGTTGCTGTTGTTGTTAATTATATTTAGCCATTAAGCGGGTGTTCTGGCTGACAGAGTGTGTTGCTATGGCTTTTTACTTTTTTATGCTGTTTTTCAGAAATCTTTTCAATTTTGGCACTCCCCCAACTGAGATAGGAAGAATTATTGGTGCCTTTGAACTCTGGTGTCAAAGAAGACTCTTGAAAATACCGTGGACAGTTAAAAAAAATGAAACCCCAATGGATCATCAAACAAATCATTCTAGAGTTCTCACTTGAGGCATTGAGCAAGCTACTTTGGAACTATTATGCAAAGAGACCTATTATCCAGGTCTCAGGAAAAGGTTCTAATGCCAGAAAAGGTGGAAGAAAGAGAAGAGGACAATGAACAGCACGATGGATGAAGTTAGTTAAGGTGGCAACCATTGGGAGACTTGAAAAAAGAGATAGATTCTCATGGAGAAATTCTGTCTATGTGGTCACTGGGAACCAAAGATATCTTGATAATCAATTGAATCATGATGCATATTCAGCTCTAATTTAGAACTGGACTTTATTGCAACAATGGAACCCTTCAAAAGAAAAATTGTAGTTGGCTGTTTTGTTTAGAGTGGACTATACCCCTAAAGAGGAATTTACAGGTTTACAATGGGTGTAACTCCTTGCCTTTATACAACCCTTTCTGTACTAGGACCTGTATCAAGTTAACATTGTATAAATTGTAAAAGAAATTTAGCCTGACTTTTTATTTATCTCACCTCCAGTCTTAATTCCTGTTGAATATACTCTTCCACTCCAGCTTGACACTTCTTTAAAATCTATGGCTGGATCCTATCAAAGTAAGGAGAGAATTATGAAGCCAAGAAGGGAACCAATATAATAAAAGAGTTGCCATTACAAATGTCTGTTATTAAAGTACCATTGATTAATGTCAAACTATGCTCAACGTTTAAATTATATTCATGAATATAAAATAAGTCTTTTACATAAAAATTGAATGTTGGCAATACATTTTAGTGCAGTTACAATAGTTCTGAAAAGTTATAAATAAGCACTCTCCTTTATTTTAAAGCCTTGTTTTACAGCATACTTGTCAATGTGTCATGGAAATATGTCATTTTTTTTCCTATTCAGTTTGGTAATTGAACTACAATATATGGAACAAATACATAATATATCAGCAATACTGCAGTTCTAATGGGCTTACTCGGGAAAAAAAAAAGTAATTCCCATTGGTCTTTCTTTTTCAGGATGCCTACTTTTTAAAACAATTTAATCATTTTGTTAATGTTCCTCTGTGACATTTTATTCTATGAATTATTTGGTATTTATATAAACAATGGAATGAATGCAAGTCATGCAACCTCTTTTAAAATAAAATTCTTCTTAGTTATGATAGTGAAAGCTATTTTCAGCTTTTTTAAAAAAGAAGAACGAATGAATTCTTCACTCAGAACTGATTAATGATCCCAAGGCTTTTATATTCCTGTTTCTTACTCATCACAATTATGTCTGGATTCTCATAAGAGTATTATATGATGCTGAAAGACATCTGTCATGTATGATTTGTTTTTGTATCAGTCTTTCCCTAGGGTATGTTGCAGGGGTGGATTCTACTTACCTTTACTACCAGTTCACAATGGGATTGTGCGTGTGCACTGGCTTTGCTCGTGCACGTGCCGCATTACTGCGCATGCGCAGATCGTCTATGATGACATCCAGGTGGGTGGGCGGAGCCTCCCGCCGGTTTTACTACCAATTCGCAAGAACCGGACCGAACCAGGGGCAACCCACCACTGGTACGTAGTGAAGTTTGATAAAGATTTACCTGATGAACTCAGAGAGTTATTTAAGAAAAAAAATATTTTAGATAGATGGAGATGCTGAAGATGGAGATGGAGAGGGGGGGGGGGCTTTATGCATATTATCAGGAGGAAAAGTTACCCAAAGAACACTTGAACACTTCTACACATAGTGCGAAGTTGAAAAAATTCTCCAGGGTTTTGCTCCTCTCAGCTTTAGTAAATAAGTGAAAATCTGAACTGTGTTTCACAGACCACCATTCCCGTTTGTGGCTGAATAAGGTTGAGCTTTATCTTCAGATATTGAACTCCATCACTGGATTACTACCTATAATGTATATCATTTTGATCATTTATTGCCTTAGATGCACAAAATCATTTTGATTCACCGCTGAAGCTAATGAACAGTAAAATCTTTAAAATGCTGTATCAGAAAAAGTCATGGATCAGGATATTTCTTCAAATTATTTTTCTGGTTAGGCCCAAAATAATTGTACATCAAAGCAATAGTAGATATGAAGCAGAGTACCAAAATACAATAAAGCATTTAATAATAATTGGTGCAAGATGTAATCAATATCTATTTATCCTATAAGAAATCCCCCTTTTGGGTCAGTGTGAGGAAATGGGGTTGAGGGGTACCCCGGACCGTGAACCAGCTCATGAGTAAACACACTGAGACGGAAATGATTCTAACAGAGGCGTCTTGTGTAAAAATATAATTTACTTTAAAACATTTAAAAAGCACTATGTCTTTATGAAAACACATTAAAAACAAAGTCTTGTCTGGGTATGTGAGGCAAGGCTATCTCCCTAGATCCCTCTCCACAATACCGAAAACAGTTCACAAAAGAATAAAGCTAGCATGAAGGTAAGCAGCTTCGGCGTCGATACATCATCAAGGCAATCATAACGAGGGCAGCACGAGCCTCACAGCTGAAAGTCACCTGAAGTAAAAACAGTTCAAACAGCAAACATTGTTTGAAGCTTGTGGGAGGAAGAAGGTCCAGCAACAGCAGTCCCGATGATAGCTTGCGTGCTACAAAACAGCAAAAGGCAAGCATCCGTGGGAGTCTCTCTGTAACGACGTCTGGAGTCCTTATCTGCATTCTTCTCCCATCAGCGGCATTGCCCAAGCTTCCTGCAGGAGCTGTGCATTTAGGCCTAGAAGACTAGGCCCGAGTAGCAAGCGAAAGGTCCTTGCTTATGTAAGGAGTCAACCTGCAATTATCCAGGGCGGGGAAGGCTTGCAGGTAATTGGCAACAGTAGATGGCTTGATTAGAACCATACTGTTTGTGAGTAGGCAGATAGCCACAGCAATCCTGGAAACACTCGTGACAATCCCCTTCTCTGCGGCTATTTGACTCGTTAACAAACATACATTCTACATTGGGTACATATATACATCAATGGGAAGTACATTCACATAGCCATTGACATTTTACCCAGGAGATAGAGGTGTTGGTCACGGGGCAGCGGTTTGGTAAACACGTCCGCTACCTGTTCCTTGGTTTCACAATACACAGTCTTAATGAAACCTGTTTTCACCAATTGCCTCACATGTTTGATTTTAATATCAATATGGCGCGATCTCTGGCCTACAGCATCGGCTTCCGATATGTTAATGGCAGCCATGTTATCCTCATAGACTTTTATAGGTTGCATGGGCTGCCTCCATAAGCTTACCAGAAGATCGTCAAACCAAACTAGGTTATTGGAAGCTTTGGACAAACTCACATACTCAGCTTCCGCTGTGGAGGTTGCAATTAACTTCTGCTTCCCAGAGTACCAATACACGGGGCTACTATTTAGATATACAATGTACCCCGAGGTACTTTTTCTAGATCTAACATCCCCTGCCCAATCGGCATCCGAAAAACAACTCAATCTTAATTCTCTAGTTGCTTCTGGTTCCAATAACAATGAATAGTTCACAGTACCCTTTAAGTATCTCAGGAGTCGTTTAATTCCGCTCCAATGGTACTGTGTGGGATGTTCAGAATGTCTAGATAACACATTTACACTTAGACTGATGTCCGGTCTAGTCCAATTTGCAATGTACAACAACGACCCAATCACGGACTTGTAAAGGGTCTTATCCTCAAACTCCGTGCTCTCAGTGTACATATTCTTAAGGAAATCTGTTGCCATAGGGGTATCACATGGCTTCGCCTCTACCATGCTACACTTTTTAAGCAATTCCTGAATCTTATCTTCCTGAGAAAGCCGAAACCCCTTCTCGGTTTTTACGAATTGCACCCCTAAAAATTTGCTAATGTGACCTAGTGGTTTTAGAGCGAAACTCTTACTTAGGTCCTCAGAGAACTTCTTATGCCTGTTCTCTGATCTGCAAATATATAGTATGTCATCAACGTACAACAGTACTGTTTCCCTAATGTCCTGATCTTCCTTGACAAAAACACACTCGTCAGCTGACGATGGTAAAAAGCCCATCTCTCTCAGGCTTTTTGTGAGACACTCGTACCATCGTTTACCAGATTGTTTTAAGCCGTATAGGCTCTTATTCAACAACCACACATCATCTTCCCGATGGCTTACTCCCTGAGGAATCCTCACGTACAGCTCTTTGTCTAACTGGGCGTGCAGGTACGCGGTCTGAATATCGAACTGATACACATGTTCGCCTCGCATGGTAGCGATGGTGAGAGCTGTTCTCACGCTCTCAGGGCGCACCGTGGGCGAGAAGGTGTCCTCATAATCGTCAGGGAATCTCTGCGAGAATCCCTGCGCTACTAGTCTCGCTTTATAGACAAAACCCCCACCTTCAATGGGCTTTTGTTTGAATAGCCACCTGGTGCCGATCACCCTCTTGTCTTTGGGCAATCTTGTTGGCGTGAATACGTCCAGCCTTCTCAGGCTGTCTAATTCCGTATCCATGGCAGCCAGCCATTTCTGTCGTTCATGGTCAGGTAAGGCCAACACATCCTCATATCTCTGAGGGGTGGCCAAAACCTGGTTGACTGAGGTAACAAAGTCGTTGTACCTCTTAGGCTTATTGCCCCTGGTAACCCTAACTGGTCTGCCTTTAGGAGAGTCACTGACATCAGAGTCGTCCGATGAGTCATCTACCTCGTGACTATCACTATGCGTCTCAGAAGCTGGGTGCCTATCCTTCCTGGCTACCCCCATCTTACGCTTCAATACCCCTTTCAAGGGTGCCTGGGATGCACGCTTCCCAGAACCAGATGTATCCCTATCCTCGGGTAGGTTCTCCGATACATCCTCCGCTCGCCTATGACAACTACGGGAAGGGTTCTGAGTAAGAATCTCATTGGCATGGATCTTACTCCAATTGGCCCCTTCGTGAAAGGTGGCAGACCTCGATATCATTAGTTTCCCGTTAGGGTAGGCAAACCTAAATGCCTTGGAGCCCTGCTCATAACCAACAAATCTCAGTTTAACAGAGATTGGGTCTCCCTTTCTCCTGAGCTCCTTCGGGACATGAACATCGGCCATCGCTCCGAAAACGTGGAGGTGTGCCAAGCTAGGCTTATGGCCGTATAGCACCTCGTATGGGGTCTTCTGCACCATGCTAGACCACACTCGGTTCAAGGTGTAGTTCGCGTATCTAATTGCTTCTACCCAATATGCGAAGTGTAGTCCGGAATCCTCTAGGGCGCACCGCATCATTGTTTGTAATATGTCGCTGCGCTGTTCTGCAACGCCATTTTGAAACTTAGAGTAGGGCGCGGTGCGTAAGTGGACTATGCCCTTACTCCTCAACCAGCTGGAGAACTGCCTGGAATTAAATTCAGTACCCCTGTCAGTTAAGATTTTCTTAACTCTGACCTTATGCTGGTTCTGGACTAAGTTACAAAATTCCTTAAACTTAGTCAACGTTTCACTCTTGGACATTAGGGGAAAAACAAATCCAAATCTGCTATGGTCGTCTACTATGGTAAGAAAGTACCGTCTCTTACCCACGGAAGGTGCGAATGGACCCACCAAATCCATGTGGACGAGCTGAAACGGGTGTTCAGAGTACCTCTGAGACTTCTTGGGCGCAGATTTTACCTTCAACTTTGCACTCCTACAAATTGAACAGTCTAGGAATGTGTTACAGTCATTGATCTTGGTTCCCCTTGAGTGTTCGGTTACCTTTTTCACTATAGGAAAACTCACATGACCTAGCCTGCGATGCATCAAGTGAGCACATTCATTGTGCAATGGCTCTCCTATAGAAATTGCATTAGCATTTTCAGGTTCCCTATTATCTGACTCTAAGTTAAAATTTAAAAACTTTTTATTAACTTTACATTTGTCTTTACAAGGCTTCCTCTGGTGAAAGTCTTGATCCTCATCACCTAGTTCTAACTGTGATTCATTGTTACTACCAATTGAGATAGTATAATTGCTATCACTGCAGGTCTCAGCATTCGTATTGGGGGAATAATAAGGCAAGCCACCTATCTTCAAAACCTCCCCAATCACACATTTGTTGTTTTTGATCACAGCTGTTCCTCCTGAGAACAGAATCTCCATTCTGGGGTTCTCACATATCCTCATTAGGCTTAGCAAATTATGATCTATCTCTGGTACATACAATGCTCCATGAATCTTTCCTATCCCAGGAATATAAACATCTCCAATGCCAACAACATTGACCTTTTTACCGTTTGCAACTTTGACCATGGATTGATGCCTTCTCATATTAACAAACAACCTTCGGTCACTGACAACATGGTTACTGGCTCCACTGTCCATTAACCATAGTTGCTCTCGCTGTTCCCTTGTAAGCTCTGACTCAGTAGTTTCCACTATACCTACAGAGCCATCATTAAACCTGGGTTTGTTCCCTTTGTTGCCTTCATTCGGCTTTTTACCCCTTCTGTGGTTAGGAACGTCTCCACTTGGCTTTCTGCCTGGAGGAAGTGACCTCCTTTTACATTTATTATCAGAAGGTGTCTTTACACTTGCCCTAGCATTTACATTTTGTGGGCAATCCCTTCTATAATGTTCTGTTGAACCACAATTGAAGCATTCCCCGATAGCATATGCTCTATCTGGACTATCGGGCCTTCTTAAAGGTTTTTCCTTTTTATGAAAAGCCGCCCTGCATTTTCGCAAGTTATCTTCTGCAATCAATCTACCAGATAACACTTCTAAAGATAAGTTATTACAACTAACATTATCCAATTGCGATATAAAATTATCCCAGCTAGGGTCAAGGGAATTGAGTATAACAGTAATGAGGGTTTGTTCAGACACTGTTTCCCCCATCAACATCAATTCCTGCCTTAACCTGTTTAAGTCACATAAGTGTTCATTAATATCTACTCCCGCCTTCAACCTTGCGGAATAGAACTCCCTATAAACTCTGTTTGTAACATGGGAGCTTTTTGAACAAAATAACTTATGCAGTTTCACCCAAACTTCTGTTACGGTCAGGTTACTAGGTATACTGGGATATAGTGCAGGGTCAATGGACATCAATAAAATACAAAAGGCCTTACGATGTAAAAGATCAACTTCTAAAGACCATGGTCTAGGTGGGGGTTTTAACAACAACGATAAAACATTTTCTCTCATTAAAATTACTTGAATACTCTTAACCCATTCCTTAAAATTTCCTCCACCCACACTTAAACTTTTAAAATTAGGAGGAAGGACCTGTACATTATTAAACATGGAAACAGACATTAATTGGTGTTCAAAATGTGGTCCATCCTGGAACGGGCAATAAGGCATTGGAATAGAAGCACACAGCACAGTGTCTTCTATCTGGCATTCTGACAATCGTTCCTCCCCAATGGGAGGGATTAAAACTTCAGGTTGTGCGGATGCAAAGCTCATCCTGGTTTGATCACAAAAACTTGAGGGTCCTCTCTGGTGCACATCTCTAGGAATTTTTGGACGCGCTCCCAAGTTCCTATCTTCAGTTGAGGCAGCCTCCGGAACCGTCCTGGATGTCGATGTCATCACGGATGGATATATCCCACTCGTGGCGTGCGCTGAATTAGTCGCAGACATCAGGGGTGCTTTGGTATGTGCAGCTCCTATTTGTTGAGCCGATGGTGCCTGCAAACCATCGCCTAAAATGGTTGCCAAAGTTTCTATCACACTTGCAACCTTACGCTCAACATGGGAGTCTCTTAAATTTTTAGCAGAAGTCACTGACGTCATCAAGGGAGCTAAAGTCTTTATGGCCTGATCTATGATGGCTTCAACAGCAGGTGGCACAATATCAACTTGGCCATGCTGGTTTAACAAAGAAGCAGGAACATTCGAATCAGGCAGTCTGTTATCCCCCATTCTCCACTTATGGTCTGAGGTGGGGGTTTTAGGAAAAGATTGAAAGTCTCTTACCGATCCGGTGTTTTGTAGGACTTCGATCTTCTTTCCTTTCGCAGCTGGATTCTTTAATAATCCGCTAGAATCAGCAGTCGGGTTCTGACTTACTGTGGGCAAACCTAAAAGCTGAAGGATTGCCTTCCTAAACTCATCATCCACCTCTGTATTTGTTTTCAAGACCTGAAGTGGCGTTCTTCCAGTCTCTACTTCTTTAGGTGATGATGGTTTACTCACTATCTTGGGCCCTTCAAAAGTTGAGGCCTCTGCTCCAAAACTTACAGCTCCACTATTCTCTAAATCAATTAGAGTTTGGGGTTTTTCAGCCAAAACATTTTTGGCCTGAGCCCCGGACAGTTCAGTTTGTGACTTCATACTTTTCGCTGCTGCTGCTGCCCTAGTCAACATCTATTCAACTGCAGACATTCCAGTCTAGCGCGTTACCACATGAGCGTAGGTTCGTTAAACCATCCTCTGCTACCAACTGTGAGGAAATGGGGTTGAGGGGTACCCCGGACCGTGAACCAGCTCATGAGTAAACACACTGAGACGGAAATGATTCTAACAGAGGCGTCTTGTGTAAAAATATAATTTACTTTAAAACATTTAAAAAGCACTATGTCTTTATGAAAACACATTAAAAACAAAGTCTTGTCTGGGTATGTGAGGCAAGGCTATCTCCCTAGATCCCTCTCCACAATACCGAAAACAGTTCACAAAAGAATAAAGCTAGCATGAAGGTAAGCAGCTTCGGCGTCGATACATCATCAAGGCAATCATAACGAGGGCAGCACGAGCCTCACAGCTGAAAGTCACCTGAAGTAAAAACAGTTCAAACAGCAAACATTGTTTGAAGCTTGTGGGAGGAAGAAGGTCCAGCAACAGCAGTCCCGATGATAGCTTGCGTGCTACAAAACAGCAAAAGGCAAGCATCCGTGGGAGTCTCTCTGTAACGACGTCTGGAGTCCTTATCTGCATTCTTCTCCCATCAGCGGCATTGCCCAAGCTTCCTGCAGGAGCTGTGCATTTAGGCCTAGAAGACTAGGCCCGAGTAGCAAGCGAAAGGTCCTTGCTTATGTAAGGAGTCAACCTGCAATTATCCAGGGCGGGGAAGGCTTGCAGGTAATTGGCAACAGTAGATGGCTTGATTAGAACCATACTGTTTGTGAGTAGGCAGATAGCCACAGCAATCCTGGAAACACTCGTGACAGTCAGCCACTGCTATTTTCAGATTGTGAGGTAAGATTTTTGCAAGAAAAACCTTACACTATTTTACCCTTGCCCTTAAAGAAAAGATTATTTCAAACTTTTTATTGGCCCTTTGTTTTACACGCCCAGGGCCGGATTTTCCTATAGGCTAACTAGGCTTCAGCCTAGGGCCTCAAGATCAAGAGGGGCCTACATTCAAATTGTTAGCAAAATTAAAATTACACTTTCACTATAGGTGAAAGGGCCTCATAAGTGGAATAGCCTAGGGCCTCTTTTCATCTAAATCCGGCCCTGTACACGCCCTATATAATCAGATATTCTCAGAAAATTTGGCCATCTTTCCCATTTTTTCCAACTCAAGATTGTTTATAAACAAAGTTCAATAGAGTTCTTTGGTAAATCGAAATGTTTACATCCCTCAGTTTATTTGTATTCTTGGATTTCTTTTACCAATGCATAGAAGTAATCTGTTTTAATCTCCTGACTTCTAAAGTTTGCTTAGGAGTCTTTGGTGAGAGACTTTGAAGGCTTGTTCAAAGATCAATTAAGCAATAGCTATGGATCACCTATATCCACATTCTTGTTAATGCCGCTTGCTCCTTTTAAGCCGGTAATGTATGCCTAAATTCATGCATATATTCATGGATAACATTATGAAATGCAGAATTTTAGACTTTAATATACATCTCAAAGACATCAAATCTATAACAAACTGCAGGTCAAGCACCATATTGCTACTAAAGAATGGCAAATCCCAAACCAAAGATCAAAAAAATGAGACGATTGGCTGAAAACAGCTGACTTCCAATAAAAAAAAGGGTTTTTTTAAAAAAAAAATATTTCAAGGTGTCTGGACCTTGAATTTATTTTCCCAAGGATTTCCATTCATGTTCAGATTTTTATCTAGTTGGCCTTATTGTTCTTTCAACATTACTTTTAAGAAACCGCAGCAAGAAAAGCATTTGTTTGGAAGGAAGAAGAAGTGTGTTGTTCTTCTTTAATTAAAGAAAAGGTATAATAGAATTTGGAATAGTTATTAATAAAAATACTGACATTATTTGACACTTTTTTCTTTTTATAATTAATGGCAATGGTTCTTATTGTTTAATTGCACTCCGTGCGGTTAGAAAATAATATTACTCAGGTCAAATCCTTTTGTTTAATAAGACCACAGGGCTAGTCACAGATCTGTCCTAGCCTGACACTTTGGCCATGTGTACAATCAGATAGAATTTAAAAAGACACAAATGCAGGACACACTAATACAAAGCATGTCAAAAGATTCTTGAAAAACAGATTCTGAAGGTTTATTTGTTGATTAATGCAATCTATAGGATAAAGGTAAAGGTTCCCCTCGCACATATGTGCTAGTCATTTCTGACTCTAGTGGGGTGGTGCTCATATCCGTTTCAAAGCCAAAAAGTCAGTGGTGTCTGAAGATGTCTCCGTGGTCATGTGGCCGGCATGACTCAACACCAAAGGAGCACGGAACACTGTTACCTTCCCACCAAAGGTGATCCCTATTTTTTCTACTTGAATTTTTTACGTGCTTTCAAACTGCTAGGTTGCCAGAAGTAGGACAAGTAATGGAAGCTTACCCCGTTACGCGGCACTAACAATTCGAACCGCTGAACTGTCAACCTTTTTAATTGACAAGCTCAGCAATTTAGCCACCGAGCCACCGCAGGATACCTGACTCCAAATGACTCTGGGTGGCTTACAATTAAAAAGGAGAAAAAATATATAAAAGACAAAAAGGAAATCATGAATGCCGTGAAAAGCACACACACACACACACACACACACAAAAGAGCAAAAACTCAACCTTCACTTTGTCCCAAAGCCTGGGAAATTAGCCAGGCTTTAAATAGCTTCCTGGATGTCATTGGGTTACGATGCTCTCTCATCTTTATTAAACCCACTGAGAGACTGTCATGGTGTTTTGCTCCCAAGACTCATTAGCTTTCCTTAGTTGTGACTTGTTGGCTAGTTCATGAGTGCACATTTAATCCATTTAATACACAGGTCTGTCTGAGCAATGATTAGTCTGCAGAACTTGCACAAAAAGCAATTTGTGCCATTGGGGTTAGCTGCTGCTTTTCTCCTTCACACGCAAGCACATAAATCAGAAGTTCCCAAAACTGCAGGCAACACCAATATTTACTCAAATCAATTAAATAAATAAAACAAGCAAGAAGGTGAGTAGCTGAAATTTATTTCAAGGATACTTTTCAAAAAATGGGGATGCAAGACGTGGTGTCTGAAAACAGGAAAGGATTTGGTTTCTCTTTATTTGTTTTACCCAGCTTCACACCTTGAACATATTGCTATAATATTTCCAGGTTTATTGCAGTACTGGTTAAAGTTAACTCCAATACCTTTTGGGGTCTAAAAGTTGTAATATTAGATTAGTATTATATTATTTGCTCATCCAAGAAGAAGGTTGATAGGGTTAGGGAGGCAATCCACAGTGAAGCCCATGACTGTGTGGGAAGAAATATCCATCTGGTTCAGTTCTAAGCTGGGAGAAAGATACTGGAAACATGGAGGCTGATTGAAAAGAAGGTTTAATGATGAATAGAACCACCAAGCACATGGTTCTGGTGCAGCTGACAAAATGGAGTTGAGAGACAGGGGGTTTTATATTTTCTTTGAGGTTTGCACTTGAGCTTCCTGTTCCTGTGCAATAACATGTATTCTATTGGCTGTTGTCAGATTCCTACTGGGTCATGTAGGGGTTGTGAAGTGGTCATAGGCAAAAGAGGAAATGCAAATCCTAATTGCTTGTCTGAGCTAAGTTTGATTGAAGTTTGGACTGCTCTGAGGGTGATGCAATGAAGGCTTGTGTTCTGAAATGGTATTGGGCAATTCCTATGGTGGCTTAATGGCTTTTGTCCTGTTTTGACTCTTGGGTGAGGCTAATCCTATCACTCTGCCTTTGCTGCAGGGAATTTCAAAATATCCTATCTTAAATGGATTTCTGCCTGCAGTATTTGCTTTGCCTCTGAATAGAGCTATCTAGTTCTCAATAAGCTATTTCTTAAGTGCTGACATCTGCTGTGGGCTATTAAGAAAAGTGAGGTTGCTTTCTGCCTCTAAAAAAACATGTTTCTCCATTTCTCATTTAGGGAAATATAATATTCTGCCATTTTTAATATTCCTCAAAATATTTCATTCTTCTAGGAGGGTGTGTGTGACTTCCCACAGCTGTTGGGAACTGTTTCTAAAATATTGGAAGAAATAGGAAGGATTATGCACAGGTAGGAGAAGGTCCAGGGTTGTGCTAAATCCTCTTTCTGCTTCATGATGTCCTAATACAGTAATTTAAATCTTCGTGATTCTATATTCCATGTAAGAGTTTGATTTATCTCACTTGCACTGTGCCAATAATTTTCAGTGTAGCCAAGTAGTTTTATTCCTCCCCAGCAGGTTTTGTGGCAAATTATCTTCTCTATTAAAGAGCTTTACTCTGAGGGCAAACCTTAAGTAGCCACATAGTGTTGTTTTCTTTGTGTCCAGTTTAATGCTAAAATTCAAGTTTTTAGCATTCTGACTTGGAGAACTATTTTCTTATTCTACCTCTAATGAATTTACTCAGTGGTGAAAATAGAGTATTTTATACTTGCTTTGCTATTATTTCAGGTAATCCAGAGATGAATTTTAAAATAAAAGGCTGTCACACCATGCTAAAATCTGCTCTGCAGTGCTCAGATTTTTCTCTATGAATGGGGCTTCTATTTTTCCTACTTTTTCTCAAAGTTCTTGAGAAATTCTTTCAAAATTTCACAATAAAGTCCCTCCCCCACCAACTTATTGTTGGAAATGATGGTTGGTGCAAATTTTGTTGCTGTAATAATTTTTATTGGGTCTTTCATCGAGATTTAAACATTTAATTAAGTTTCAGTTTATTAGTATTCTGCAGTTGCTATCCCTCTTATCTTAGTTTATTTTTATTATCTTAAAACCTGGACTTATATCTTTTATTCCATTCATGCATCTATTTAATCTTCTTTGTTTATTAATTTTCATTGTATTTAACAATTTCTTCTCTTTGTTCATTCCTAGAGTCACTTGTTCAGATGGCCGGTATGAATGAGTGAATGAATGAATGAATGAATGAATGCAGTCTGAGTCTGATCCTGTTTCATTGCTACAATAGCCATATTAAACAAACAAACAAACAAACAAACAAACAGTTACATTATTCAGGAATCTCCTTAAATACTTCCCAGTCTGAAAAATCCCAGAAGAGGTTTCTCCTCTGATATTTTCCCCATGGGATTTAATTTAAAAATGGGAAATTAGAAAGGCAGCAGACCAGAGGAGATATGATTGAACAGTGAAAGTCAGTCTCTTCCCTCACATGCAACCTACTTGGTTAAGTGCAAAAGGAAGTTTCCCTCCATTTCAAAAAATGTCTGCATTGTTTTTCTCCTTAGAAAGTGAAAACAAATTCTCTTTCTTCAAATTAAGTTTGAACTAGTTGGGGGAAATAAGTGGGTCTCTCTCTGCCTCTCTCTCTCTGCCCCCCCTCTCCCTCTCCCTCTCCCCCCCCCCCCACACAAATCCAAAAAATGAAGACATCTGGCACTAAACATTGTTTTAGTGGAAGGGCTGATTCAGTCCCCATGATTTTCCTTTCTCTTTTCCTTAGGCATGTCCAGAGAAACAGCTTGATCTAAATACCAATTAAAAGTGAAGGACTGAGTTATCTGCTAACCCAGAAGTGTGTTGGGTTTTTATAGTTAATTGTGTTAACTGAGTGCATTTATTTACTGCAGCATGTTACAGTTCCTTAGACGTCACAATTGCTTAAAGACACTGCTCAGCCAGTTTACTTTAGTTCCCCTCTGAGATCTTGCCTCATGGTTTCCGGGCAGAATAATACTTAGTGGGGTTAGAAGAAAGTTCTTCGTTTCCTTCTTTCTCAACATAAAATGGATTAATCACCTACGGATTACAATATGGATTTGTTATTGGCACAGCTGGCTGAGAAGAGGTGTTTCATCCCGATGGCCTTGTCTGCAAGTAGTTTTAGTAACCCTCATGATTCAGGAAATGCGTTTTTAAATGATTTTCCAATCTATAAAGGATGTGGCCGAGTGGTGTGGTTGGAAATGATATCTTCATTACGTTTGCCTATAAATATGCACTTGTCACATAGCCTTATGTACTCCAGGGTTTCTGCTGTACATTAAAGGGGGAAAAAAGATGAACTAGCCAACTAATCATCAGTCCACATCTGGAAGAAAAACCCACAAAGGACAATGAGAAAGGAAAGAGGTTTATATTGGTTGAATCTTGTTATGTCCTTATAAGGACATCCGCCCGGATTGGCTGCCAGCCACCGGGCGGGAAAGTTTGAATCCCTGTCAGGGGGCGGTGCGTCTGCCGGAGCGAATATAAGGAGAGCTCCGGCAGCGCACGGCAGTCTTGCTACTGTTGCTGTTTAATAAAGTTACTTATGTAACGAGCTGGTCACGTCTTCCATTCCTGCGCCGATCTAACACTGGCGACGAAGGACTAGAGAGAAGAGACGAACCTCGTGGCACCAAGCCAACAAGACCAAGACTCCGGCACCTGGAACCACAGTAGGCATTTCCAAAGGCATGGCATCTGCTGAAGTCACTTTGCCAGCCCTTGCTCCTTTCCGCCCAGAGAAGGACAAGTGGAAATCCTACGTGGTCAAATTTCGGCAATACCTGAGAGGCAACAACATCAGGGACGCCGACGATGACCGAAAGAAGGGCATCTTTCTGGCCAACTGCGGCTCCGAAGTCCTCGACATGGCAATCGATCTCGTAGCACCACGAGACATCGAGGAAGTGCCATGGGCAGACCTGCTGCAGATCCTGGAAGACCACTATGCCCCAACGGGAACACCAGTGGCGAACCGTTTCACCTTCCATCAGAGGGATCAGAAGGAAGGTGAGACCATCAAAGAATTCGTGGCCGCCCTACGCCAGATCGCAGCCAGCTGTGAGTTTGACCACGTGGACAACGCCATCGCTGACCGCGTGGTTTTCGGCATGAGGGACAGGGGCCTCCAAAAGAAATTCCTGAGCAGAAAGAAACTCGTGCTCAAAGATGTGGTGGAGGAAGCCACCGCATCCGAAATATCGGAGAAAGCAGCCGCCGCAGTAAGCAGAGCAAAGGAAATCCACAAGATTCGCTCCACAGCGCAATCGTCAACAGAGGATTCCACAGCTGGATCCGAATCAGAGGGAGAATCCACCGTCCACAAGGTATCCAGACCCCCAAGGCGGGAAACCGCCCAACGGAACTACAAGGGGGAGCGCTGCGCCAGCTGCAGAGGGGACCATGCCAGAGCAACCTGCAAGTGGAGAGATGCAACCTGCCGACGCTGCAACAGAAGGGGTCACATCGCCGAAGCTTGCAGAGCTGAGGAACCAGCCCCAGAGCCCTCCAGCCACCGTCCCCGCGAGAATCGGAAGGATTACCAGAGATCATCCAAACGGTCCTCTGGCCCTTCCAGACGCAGAGACGACGAATTTCCCCGGAGCGGAGCGGTCCACCAGACGACCATCGCACACACGACCTCAGACAATGCCACCAAGTTCCACGTGACCATCCACGTGGAGGGAGCACCCTGCAAAATGGAGGTAGACTCGGGCTCGGTCTACTCCATCATGGACTGGCAGCAGTTGAAGCGCCTGCAACCCAGCATCACCAAGCGAGAGCTGAAGCCACTACACTCCAAGCTCGTCGACTTTGGGGGAAACCCCATCGGAGTGTTAGGAAGAGCCGACATCCGAGTCACCTACAAGCAGTTCGAAGGCAAGCTCCCCATCACCGTCGTAAAGGACAGCCGACCGAACCTGCTAGGAGTGGAGTGGTTCAAGCCGCTGGGGCTTTCAATCGAAGGCATCAACCAAATTGGCAGGGACGAACTCGACAACCTCATCGAAGAGTTCAAGGAAGTCTTCGATGGTAAGCTGGGGAAATTTGTGGGGAGGCCAATCTCTTTCAATCTGGACAAGGGAATCACCCCAATTAGGCTCAAGCCCCGCCGAGTTCCGTTTGCCCTGCGGCCCAAAGTAGACGAGCAGCTGGATAAGCTGATCGCCCAGGGCGTCCTGGAACCGATCGATCATGCTTCATGGGAGACCCCCATTGTGACCCCCACTGAAGCATGATGGGTCTGTGCGCATCTGCGCTGACTACCGTTGTACCATCAACAAGGCGTTGGCACAGAGCGCATACCCAGTCCCAGTGGTGCAACACCTGCTGCATTCCCTGGGATCTGGATCAATCTTCGCGAAACTGGACCTGGCCCAGGCTTACCAGCAACTGCCAGTAGACGAAAAAACGGCGGAGGCTCAAACAATTGTCACGCACAGGGGGGCATTCAAATGTAACCGCCTCCAATTTGGAGTCAGCGCTGCCCCCGGCATCTTCCAATCCATGATGGAACGCCTTCTCCAAGGCGTTCCAGGGGTGGTGCCTTACTTCGACGATGTGCTCATCTCCGGTGACTCAAGAGCTCAACTCCTTGAAAGGCTCAGGCTTGTCCTGCAGCGATTCAAGGCCAAGGGCTTGAGGGTCAGGCGGGACAAGTGCATCATAGGAGTACAGGAAGTTGAGTTCCTGGGCTACCTCATTGATAGCACAGGCATCCACCCCACCAAATCAAAAGTGGAAGCAATCTATGAAGCTCCAAGCCCAAAAAACAAAACGGAGCTTCAGGCTTTCCTTGGGTTGCTCAACTTCTACGCCATTTTCTTAAAACAGAAAGCCACAGTTGCTGAGCTGCTCCACCGCCTGCTGGGGAAATCGGCTTCCTGGAAGTGGGGCCAGGAAGAGGAAGCAGCATTCCGGGCCATCAAAGGACTATTGACGTCCAAAAGCGTCCTCATCCAATACAGTGAGACGCTGCCCATCAAGCTGACTTGTGATGCGTCTCCATACGGGGTGGGGGCAGTCCTCAGCCATGAACTGCCCAACGGCACGGAAGCCCCAATTGCCTACTTCTCGAAGACAATGTCCGGCGCAGAGCGCAACTACAGCCAGCTGGACAAAGAAGCCCTGGCCATCGTGGCTGGAGTGAAGCGTTTCCACGAATACCTCTATGGAAGACGCTTCACCATAGTCACCGACCACAAGCCACTCCTGGGACTCCTCGCAGGCGACCAACCCACCCCAACCTTCATGTCCCCGCGGATGACGAGATGGGCCATCTTCCTGGCCGGCTACGCCTATAGGCTTGTGCACCAGCCAGGCACAGCCATAGGAAACGCCGACGCACTCAGTAGATGCCCATCGAAGAACCCGGTGGAAGACCCAGCCCCCACGCTCCATCTATTCCACATAGATGACGATGCCAGCTGTCCAGTCTCCTCCGCAGATGTGGCCGCACACACCCAGAGAGACCCCACCCTCCGCCAAGTAAGGTCCTGGATCCTCAGGGGGTGGCCATCGGAACAGACGGAAGAGAGGTTCAGCCCGTTCACCAGGAAACAGAAGGAGCTGTCCACCATAAAGGGCTGTCTGCTATGGGGAGACAGGGTGCTGATTCCAAGCACTCTGCAACGGCGGACGCTAGAGACACTGCACAACGGGCACCCGGGCATCGTCCGCATGAAGGCCCTGGCACGGAGTTACGTCTGGTGGCCCTCACTGGACAGAGACATCGAACAATGGGTCTCCAGATGTGACCCGTGCCAAGAAGTCCGCCCCGCGCCACCGCAATCTGAAGTCACGAACTGGGAGACCCCCAGCAACCCCTGGTCGAGGGTACACATCGACTTCGCGGGCCCGATGCAGGGGCGACACCTCCTCATCGTGGTAGATGCCTTCTCCAAGTGGCTCGAGGTGATACCCATGGCATCTACCACAACAGAAGCGACGATCCGAGCACTGCGCCGCCTGTTTGCTACACACGGACTACCGGACGTGCTGGTCTTGGACAACGGCCCCCAGCTCACATCCCTGGCCATGGAGTCCTTCCTGGCAGGACTGGGCATCCGCCATGCCCTCTCTGCTCCGTACAGGCCGGCCGGAAACGGACAAGTGGAACGGATGGTCCGGCTCACAAAAGAAGCCCTCACCAAGATGGGCCCGGGAGACTGGCAAGAACGCATCGACAACTTCCTCCTCACCCAGCACATCACGCCGCATGCCACCACCCACAAGAGCCCGGCCGAACTCCTCATGGGCAGAAGGTTGAGGTCACCCTTGGACCGGCTGCACCCCCAATACAGCCCGGAAGTGACCGCAACCGCCAGCCGGCCGCTTCACGCCTTCAGCAAAGGAAATTCAGTTTTCGCGCTGAATTTCAATGGCTTTCCTAAGTGGCTGAAAGGGAAGATTGCCAGCACAACCGGCCCCAAATCCTACACCGTCGAGTTGGAAGATGGACAGGTCGTGAGACGTCACATCGACCAACTCCGGAAAAGGTGGGGGGGAGCACACGAAAACCAGCCTGACGAGGGAGGCCTACAACACCCAGACGAGGTAGGCTTACAACACCCCTGCGAGGTAGACCTACCATACCCAAACGAGGTAGGCCTACCACACCCCTACGAGGCAGAGCAACGCCATCCCGACGGGGTCGGCCCAGCACACTACCAGGCACTGGCACGTCGGCAGTGCAGCGAGGTAGACCGGGGCCAACCGCACGGGGGATGGCAACACCAACCCGGCCAGGTGGGCACCCGGCACAACAGGCACGAGGACACCCGACCCAGCCCGCAGGTAGACCAGGACCTGCCCAGAAGGGAAGCACCGCACCTACCAGCGAAGGCAACCCACGGCAGCCCTACCAGGGAGACCTCAACGCAAGACGAGTAGACCGGGGACCATCGCAGATGGGCACACCACAGCACATGGGCGAGGGTGGCACATGACTCCCCGGCGAGAGGGACCCCCGCCCAACGCAAGAAACAACCCGGCAACAACAACCCAACCCAGACGACCCCAACCACCAACTGGCGGTAGACCAGGGACTAGGGGGAAGGGAAAGCCGACAACAACCCGGCCAGGGAGGCCTGTGCCACCCCGGCAGGGGAGACCTCCACCGACCCGAGGAGGCATCCCCACAACGACACCCCGACCAGGTCGACCACCACCAACCCGACGGGGAAGGCCAACGCCTGCCCGGCCAAGGAGACCTGCGCCAACCCTGCAAGGTCGGACACCGCTACCCGAGCCAACACCACCCGCAGCGGGCAGACCGGACCCAAGGGCACCGGCCCGAACCACCCTCCAGACCACAGTGGGCCGGGCCGCAGCAGAACCGCAGCCACCGGGAGACCGAGGAAGAGCAAGTGACAGCCGGGGTCTTCCCGAGACTCAGACGCTCTTCCCGGGTCGGAACCGAGCAGCACAACCGAGGCGAAAGATCCACAGGCCAGGAGGAAGACCACCAGAACCAGCCATCCAGGGTCTGCGGTCCGGCCAGAGGCGCTGAGGGTGACCCCGCACACTCGCCAGCCGAACCGAGCCCGGTTCCGGGGAAGGATCCAGGAGCCACAGGAACCCCGTCCGTCCAGGGTGGGGACACGGGAGAAATGAGACTGCGCAGGTCAAGTAGGGTGCCTAGGCGTCCTACATACCTGCAGGACTACGTCACGTGGATTGACGAACACTGAACGTTTTTTTCTTGGACTAGGGGGGAGGAGTGTTATGTCCTTATAAGGACATCCGCCCGGATTGGCTGCCAGCCACCGGGCGGGAAAGTTTGAATCCCTGTCAGGGGGCGGTGCGTCTGCCGGAGCGAATATAAGGAGAGCTCCGGCAGCGCACGGCAGTCTTGCTACTGTTGCTGTTTAATAAAGTTACTTATGTAACGAGCTGGTCACGTCTTCCATTCCTGCGCCGATCTAACAAATCTCATAATTTGTGCTTGGAGGGTTCATTTCCACTGGGGCCGAGAGCATCAAAATATGCAGAAAAATTATACCTATGAGAGAAGAAAGGCCTTTTCAGATAACAAGGGAGTCCTCAAATATTAATTAATTGTGAAGGTAGCTGCATTTTCACAGGAGATGAGATACCTGTGGCTTGTAGCTGATTTTTTTCCAGGCTGAAGGGGACTTGGCAAGTGAGCAGAATAATTGCTGAATTGTGGTAACAAGGCTACTAGGGACAAGGCAGTAGAGCACACATGTTGTCAATGTTGCTTGAGCAACTGCATCCAACCAGTTGTTGCCTCTAATGATCCTTCAGCCAAGAGAATCTGCAGGCCAATCATCCTTCAGCATGATTTGTTTCTTTGTACTGCAGTGCTTGTAATCCATCCTAATTGGCTGCCTGAATGATCTCCTATTTTTCCTGACTATATGGTAGGAACAGAACAGCAATGGCCTTTTGCTGCGGAAGGCTTTGATTGGAGTCATGAATAAGAAAAACCTTGTTTTCTAGCAGTCTCCCCATCCTTTGTACCAGCATTTCTCAACCTCAGCAACTTTAAAATGTGGTGGCCTGGGAGTGCTGGGGGTTGAAGTCCATACATCTTAAAGCTGCTGAGCTTGAGAAACAACACTGCTGCCTACTAGTAGGAACCATGCTAATAGGCTGGTTCCCTCTATAATTTGATTCCCGTGGTGGCTGTTGGACTCTGTGACCCTTTGGCAGAAGCTACCCAAAGCATGGTAAGGATATTCATTGCATACCAGAATGAGTCCACTGAAAGCAGTTACGGTTGACATGAGGTCACAGTCCTTCTTTACACCCACTGAAGTTTCAGTGTGGTACTTATTTTCTCCAACTCTTCCCAAGATTTAATGAATCCTTTGTTTCTCTTTCTCAGTCCTGCTATAAGTTGACAGTTGACAGAATGAGCCTCCCTGCCATGGAAACCTCTAATTCCCAGCATGGCAGAAAGTGAACATGCTGAAAAGGGCTCTATGACTTTAAGACTGCTGCCTTTTTCTCTTAAGAGTGGATGTGTGAAAATTATCAGACAATAAGCTATTTGATGGTAATGGCATTTGTACATTTTGAGATAGATAGATATGTTTGGCTCTTGAGTGAAATGAATAATCCTATTGAAATTATAGAGCATGGATAAAATCATACAATAATACAGAAATGTATCAAATGTATTATTTATTTTATTTATTTTTATTTTATTCATATTTCTATGCCCCCCATTCTCTGAGGACTCTGGGCAGCTTACACCAAAGACAGTATACTAAATAGCATATTGCCCCCAATAATCTGGATCCTCATTTTACCCACCTCGGAAGGATGGAAGGCTGAGTCAACCTTGAGCTGGTGAGATTTGATCTGATGATCTGCTGAACTAGCAGTCAGCTGAAGTAGCTGCAGTACTGCACTCTAACCACTGCGCCACCTCGGCTCTAAATTATTTCATTACTTTAAAAAAAACTAAAGATATAGGAACTGGTTAGTACCAGCATTTATTTGTTTTAGAACTTATTGCCTGGCGGGAAAAGGCATTGTTTTTGGAACCCTAAAACTATTCATGTATGTTAATGAGGCTCTTAACAGAACAATATTTTTGTTTAGGTTCACACAGAAACCAGAAAACATGTGTCCAGATGTTTAAGGAACAGTAAAGCAATGTTATGCTTGTATGAAGTTTCAAGTAACTTTACCTAATGATTTTCATACTGTGCACACAGCCTATATCACATCAGAGCCACAGTGGCACAGTGGTTCGAATGGAGTAGTGCAGGCTACTTCTGCTGATTACCGGCTGCCAGCAGTTTGGCAGTTCAAGTCTCACCGGCTCAAGGTTGACTCAGCCCTCCATCCTTCTGAAGTCGGTAAAATGAGGACTCAGACTATTGGGGGCAATATGCTAACTCTGTAAACCACTTAAAGAGGGCTGTAAAGCACTGTGATGTGGTATATAAGTCAAAGTGTTATTGCTATTGCTATCATTCCTTTAGATTTTATATTGACTCAAGGTGATCAAGGTGATAAATAGAATTCCAAGATAATTTTCTTCTTTAATAAGTTCCTCAATATTTTAAACTTTATAATATGCATTTAAAAATTTAAAAATATAAGATATTTTACCATCTTTGATTACTTTAGTCAGTTTTAACATTAATAATTATTATTTTGATCTTTTACTTTGTTTTTACTTGGTTGTAAGCCATCTAGAATTTCCCCTGGGTGAGATGGGCAGCATACAAATTTAGATAAATAAACAAAAATAAATAAATATTTACCTTTATATTTTGCAATCGTAATCATTACTATTTGAAATCTAACAATAAAAACAACAACAAAAAGCCAATTTAAATAGAGATGTTTATTTTAACTGAACACTTTAGACCAATTTTGGCATAGTAGTAACATTCTTTTTCCCCCCAATGGTAGGATGTTCATCCTCCATGTCAGGAAACCCAGGATTTTGAATCAAAAAGAGTTGCTTTTCTCTTTTTCCAATATTATAAAGCATCAAAACAATCAAAGCCAACTTTGATCAGGTAACATTACCAGTTGTTTTTGTTGTTGTTGTTGTTGTTTTTTTTTTTGTTTTTTTGACTGCCGGGGATAGTTCTAACAATATTTTGCTGCTTTAGTTACATATTTATATATTGTATTTAAAAACTGCCCATCTCCCTCACAGAGCAACTCTGAGTGACATAAAAACATGAAAGCTATATATAAACATTATAATAGGAGGTTTTTAAAAAGGTAAAGGGGTCCCTGCAGATTTTACTCCACTAGTCATGGACGTAGGGGCGGTGCTCATCTCCATTTCAAGTCCATTGAGCCAGTGCTGTCCGAAGACATTTCCATAGTCATGGGGCCAACATGATGTCATAGAGCTTGGTTACCTTCCTACCAATGTGGTACCTGTTTATCTACTCACATTTGTACGCTTTCAAACTGTTAGGTTGGCAGGAGCTGGGGTGAGAACTGTAGCTCACTCTGTCATGTGGCACTCGGGTCTTGGACCTGGGCTGCCAGCTTTCCAGCTGACCATTGAGGCCATTGATCCTCCCTATAATAGGAGGAGTTGAAACAAAAATATCAACCCTGACTGGTCTTTAGAAGGCCAGATCCTGAAGATGAAACTCAAATACTTTGGCCACCTAATGAGAAGAAGGACTCACTGGAGAAGAGCCTAATGCTGGGAAAGATTGAGGGCAAAAGTAGAACGGACCACAGAGAATGAGGTGTCTGGATGGAGTCACTGAAGCAATAGCCGTGAGCTTAAATGGACTCCAGAGGATGGTAGAGGACAGGAAGGCCTGGAGGAAAGTTGTCCATGGGGTCTTGATGGGTGGGATACGACTTCGCATCTAACAACAACAACAAAAATAAAATAGTTAAAAATTATTAAAAAGGTAATGGGGGGCCTTCAAGGTGCTAACCAGCCCCATGGCTGTGTGTTCCTCTGTGGGGCCCAAGTGAGTCAGGTCTTCAGACATTTCTGAAAAGCCAGGAGAATAGGGCCCAACTTACCTCCGAAGCAGAAAATGTTCCAAAGGGTGGAGACAATGGCATAGAAATCTCTCTTCCTGGACCCTGACAGTTGAAATTCTTGAATTGATGGGGTCTGCTGCATACCATTCCTGTCTGACCAGCTGTGATGGGCTGATGAAATGGAGTAAAGACAGCTCCTCAAGTAACCAGGCCCCATGCCGTGAGGGTTTTAAAGGTCATAACCAACACCTTGAATTGGACCCAGAAGCAAACTGGCACCCAGTGTAGCCCCTGTTATATGTACCATCCTTGCAGTTCCCAAATTGCTCATGTGGCTGCATCACATGACAAATGCAATCCATGAAGCTTGCCACTGTTCAATACACTGCTGTCAAAATAATAATGGATGGTAAAAAAAGTATAAGTTAACAGTGTCAAGCTATATCATGGAAACCTAAACAATGCAAGATATAAAATAACACAACATTCAATGAGAAAGAATAGTTGATAAATAGAGACCTATCAATACATGAAAAAACTGTGTTCTATATTCTCAGTGGCATCAAAGCATTTATTCACTTTAACATTTGCTAGGGAATATTAAAATGAATATGTTGCATAGGAATCCATAAAACTTTTCTAAACTGTTACAGCATAAAGCATCCATTTCTAAAGATGTGTACATCACTATTGCCAAACCATTTGGAGGTAATTGAAGCCGTATATTCTCTTTAGCAGAATGTACGGATTGTTGTAGATATGCTGGGTGTCAAGCCATGGGAGTTTCTAAAGAATTGCCTCCAACATAGTGGAACAATGAAAAATGTTGAATGGAAAATCACAAAAATAAAATGTCCACTTAGCAGGTCGATATACAAGGGAAAAGAACAGGACACCTGGCCTGCTACAAGATGCTATCTATGCAAGGATAAGTTTGCTTTGATTGATAAATTAAGACCCAACCAAAATAGAATAGAATAACAGAGTTTGAAGGGACCTTGGAGGTCTTCTAGTCCAACCCCCTGCTTAGGCAGGAAACCCTACACCGCTTCAGACAAATGGTTATCCAATCTCTTCTTAAAAACTTCCAGTGTTGGAGCATTCACAACTTCTGGAGACAAGTTGTTCCACTGATTAATTGTTCTGTCAGGAAATTTCTCCTTAGTTCTAAGTTGCTTCTCTCCTTGATTAGTTTCCACCCATTGCTTCTTGTCCTACCCTCAGGTGCTTTGGAGAATATTTTGACTCCCTCTTCTTTGTGGCAGCCCCTGAGATATTGGAACACTGCTATCATGTCTCCCCTAGTCCTTCTTTTCATTAAACCAGACATACCCAGTTCCTGCAACCGTTCTTCATATGTTTAGCCTCCAGTCCCCTAATCATCTTTGTTGCTCTTCTCTGCAGTCTTTCTAGAGTCTCAACATCTTTATTACATCATGGTGACCAAAACTGGATGCAGTATTCCGAATATGGCCTTACCAAGGCATTATAAAGTGGTATTAACACTTCATGTGATCTTGATTCTATCCCTCTGTTTATGCAGCCTAGAAGCACACTGCTGGCTCATATTTAAATGATTGTCTACTAGGACAATATTTCCTTTGTAAAATGTTTATGTATAGAAAAGTTTGTCTGTATTTGGATAATTATTAATTCTCCCTATTTTGTATTATACACTGGGTATCGTTTTGTGTTTTGTGTTTTGTCTTTAATTAAAAACTTAATAATTTTTTTAAAAAAAACCGCTTAGAGAGGGCTGTAAAGCTCTGTGAAGCGGTATATGTCTCAGTGCTGTTGCTATTGTTCTATATACTCTGAGATTAAGAAATGTGTTGAAAGTGGTGATATCTTGCTTCTGAATTTTAGCACAAGCACAAATGGGTGTGTTTTCTCCCATGTAAAGATAAACTGTTATTCACCATTTCTATATGCAGTAAAGGCAATGTTTAGTCATGCCTTTTTTTTTCTTCTTTTTTTGCAAAACAGAAGCAGAAGCCCATAAATCTCCTATTTTCAACCCTTTCACTTCTACTGTATGTAAGGTCTAGTTGTGCCATATGTGTATTGGTTCAGGGCTCTCCAACCTTGGAACCTTGGAACTTTAACTCCCAGAATTAAAGTGGGAATTGTGGACTTCAACTCCCAGAATTCCTCAGCCAGCTCCCATCCCTCACGGTGTTATCTAATACAGGGCTCTCCAACCTTGGAACTTTGAGACTTGTGGACTTCAACTCCCAGAATTCCTCAGCCAGCTGGCTGAGGAATTCTGGGAGTTGAATTCTGGGAGTTGAAGTCCACAAGTCTTAAAGTTCCAAGGTTGGAGAGCCCTGTATTAGATAACACCGTGAGGGATGGGACTTTATAGTTTTTGTTTGTTAAATACGAAGTTGTCAGAGTCAAACTGAAGGAAGTTGCTAAATAAAAGGTCATGTGACACTCTGTCTTGCTGTTCACTTTTCCCCCTTTGACGGTTTCCCTCTCAATATGCTTTTTTTTTCTTCTTTGCAAGATAAAGGTCCCAGAATCAATCCATGTTATCTCTCTTGATAGGGCTGGAATAAACTTCTATCTGAAAATCCCAGATACCACCAACATTAAAGGCAGAAAATATTGAGCTGGGAGGATCAATAATCTGCCTAGGTATAAGACTGATCTCTATGCTCTCATTCAAGTTTCCCATACTTTGCCGTGGAACCAAACTTTTTACAAAAAGTAAATTCAAAGCATCCATGAAATGTTTTACTTCATCTGAGTTACTAGCTGTGTCCACTAAAACAAAGTAGCTGGGGGCAGATTTTCTGCATAGTTCTGATAGTTGTCAGGCTTCCTTGTTTCCATGTGCATCCTTATTTCCATGTGGATCCTTCCATGTGCATCCTTATATATGTCTATTTCTAATTCCTGGAACTCTAAGTTTTACTGGTGGGGGAGGGGAAGTTTAATGATTTCAGAATTTATACCAGTGCACTTATTTGGGAAAATAAAAGAGCAAAAATAGGAGGGAGTCCATTCCTACATAATCTAGTTATGATAGGCCAGGGGTGTCAATCATGCAACCCAAGGGCCAGATTTGGACTGTGATAGGCTGTGGATTTGGCCTGTGGGCCATACTGAAGATGGCAAGGGACTAGCCCCTGCCATCCTGGGCCCTGACACGCCTACCCCCACCCAGTCAGCCATAACGATCAGGGAAGTGCTACACTATGAAGAAAAACAGTTCAGGAAGAGATAATTTGATTAAGCAATCTCAGTTGGTTGTGAGGGTCAAAAAAGGAAAAAAATTGGATCAGGCACATTAATAGTGAATTTTATCTGAACGAGATGGCAGTAACCAGTAATCTTCAGAGTTTAAAAATCTTCACAAGTTCATTTCATGGCCATTTCATTCAAAAACCTATTTTTTTTTTGAATGAAACACAATTGCTACATGAGGAGAGGTGCATCTTCAATGTTTCAAATCCAGAAAGGAAAACCAAGAACATAATTATGAAGGAGACAATCCAACACATTTAGATTATGAAGAAAATTGCTTGATTAGATGTGATTAGATGTATAGGTGCAATGGTGATTTCTGAAGCAATGAGGCACTGAAAAATTACTCAGATATTGCATCAGCCTGATTAAAGGAAAAAATATGTATGTATTCTCAGTAGCTATTCAATCAAAAGTATAGATTTCTAATCCCAATATTGTGGCTACTGTGATTAGCAAATGATTAATTGTAATAAAAATCACCTGCCAATCAGCAAAGATTACTGATTTAGTAAAATCAGATTTTGTTTAAGCAGAGTAGTAAGCCAACTAGAGGAATGGCAGCTATCCCAAGCAACAATAATCCAACCAGTAGACTTCAATCCCACTTTCTTCTATTTATATTGGGTTTTGATGTCATAATTGTCATGCTTTAAGTAATCAACATTTTCATATTGGGCAGACTGAAGTGAAAATACTGCTCTATGCTGCACTAGTGAAGCCACAATTGGAAACTGCATCCAGTTCTGGTCGCCACAGTATAAGATGTGGAGACCAGGGGTGGGTTCTACTTACCTTTACTACCGGTTCGCATCGTGCCTGCACAGATCACTTCTGATGACATCTGGGTCAGTGGGCGGAGCCTCCCACCGGTTTTACTACCAGTTCTTGTGAACCGGTCCAAACTGGGGGCAACCCATCACTGGTGGAGACCCTAGAAAAAGTGCAGAGAATAGCAGTAAAGATTATACTGGAGACTAAACCATGATGATGGTTAAGGGAGCTAGATATGTCTAGCCTAACAAAGAGACAAATTAAGGGTAACTTGATAGCTCTCTTACAATACTTGACCGGCTGACACAGAGGAGAGAGGATTGACTTATTCTCCAAAGCAACTGAGGGCAGGACAAGAAACAATGGCTAGAAACTTGTTAAAGAGAGATTCAACCTGAAATTAAGAAGAAGTTTTCTGAAAGTGAGAACAATCAATGGAACAGCTGGCTTCCTGGAGTTGTGAGTGCTCCATTGCTGAAGGTTTTTAAGAAAAGATTGGACGGCCATTTGTTTGGGATGGAATAAAGTCTCCTGCTTTGGTCAGGGGATTGGATTAGAAGACTTCCAAGGTTTCTTCCGATCCTATGATTCTATAACATTGGAGCATGAAGTAAACTGGAGAGGAAATTACACCCAGAAGTAGACTTCCATGTATTTTTTAGGGAATTTATTTGGTAAGTCTATCATCATTGGGAGCATCAGATTAGAGAAGTTTTCATTATGGTTACTGAGATCTTGATAGGTCCAATATAGTGAGCTATATCTAGTATGATATAATGTAAATTTCATTTTCTTCTCTTCCCTTTCTTACTCTCCCTTTAAATTGCTCGGAAAGTCTCCCATCTTCTGAATGTTTTGGATAGGCATTCTGGTCACTCCCAAAGGAAAGAGCAATTAATTCTACCAGTGGGATTTACATCACTGTGTCCTACAAGGCATGACTACAGCATTTTTAAAAAAGGGTGCATAGCAATTTATAGAATTGTAGAAAGTCACCCAAAATATTGTGAATATTTTGTCTTTTTATTTGTTCATTTGCTTTGTATCGTCTAACATATATTTGGGTGTACTGCTGTTTCTCAAGAGTGTGATCTACATAAAATCCATGTAGCATCATTTTTTGATGCCTGTTTGAAAAAGGCCATTGTTGCATAGCTATGTTACATATTTTACTTCCTTCGGAAGCCATGTTGGATTCCATTTTTCAGTAATTAATATATGAAGAGCACCTGTTAATCAGCCATGGGCTAATTTACAAAGAAAAAAAAGGCCAATCCAACTGTGCTGTGTTTTTCTCAATGAGAGACTGTGACAAGATTTAATTAAGAATTTAATTAGATGCCATCATTCATTGTGCCATCCCATTAATTCAGTGCAGTATTGTCAAAACATTTCTTAATATCATGTATTTCAAGTTCAAAGGATGCTTTTGCTCACAGAGCTTAAAGTTGTCCTGCTTTTCATTTTCTGTGTAATGAAAATACAAAGCCCACATTGGCCAGAATGCTAATTTGCATCATGTGTGCCTTTTTTCCCCACTTGCTTATCTACATTAATGTTGATCGACTGTCCCAATAAATAACGCAAGAGAGGCTGAAAAGGAAATTTCTTTATATAGGGAAAATATACTGGTCAGGAGGACAATGGGAGAAACCCAGAGAACATATCCTGAAAAATTTCAGCAATTGGGTTAGGAAATATTAAGGCAAAGTTTTAATATGCTAGAGCTTGTTGAATGTCTTTTTCCCCCCTCTCCTTCAAAGGAATCTTAACATATCCTTGAAAATAGTGAAATGGGTGCATGCAGTTTATTTATTTTATTTATTTTTATTTTGTCGAGTACATATTAGATAATATATATATAAATATAAGCATGAATTGAATACATAAAATTAGTACAATTAAAGGGAACATTAGGACAGGGACGGTAGGCACTCTGATGCTCTTATGCACACCCCTTACAGACTTTTTAATTTAAAGTTATATCACTTTAAATTAAAAGGATCAAACCTATAATGGACTTGAAATAATAATGCTAAATATTTCTTAGTATGGGTTCAACTTAACATCCACTTTTGGTGGAAAACTTATTCATCTTAATTTTCAGTGCTCCTCACTAATAAATGAAAAAGAATCCTGAGAAACAAAAAGCAAATGTTCCAAATGGTATTTGTAAAGTCCTAGAAGAATGTGTTAAGTACGGAACAAATGTTCATAAACAATACATTTGTTTTAGACTTTCTCATACTTTAAATAGTTCAGTTCAGTTCTAAATTTATAAATGCTTCTTTGAGTGAGGGTGCCTTTCCCGCTGCCTTGAAAGAGGTGGTGGTGAGGCCTCTCCTCAAGAAGCCTTCCCTGGACCCGGTTGTATTAGCTAATTATCGTCCGGTCTCCAACCTTCGTTTTGTGGTGAAGGTTGTTGAGAGTGTGGTGGCACGACAGTTCCCCCGGTACCTGGATGAAGCTGTCTATCTAGACCCATACCAGTCGGGCTTCAGGCAGGGGTACAGCACGGAAACAGCATTGGTCGCATTGGTCGATGATCTCTGGAGGGCTCGGGACAGGGGTTGCTCCTCTGTCCTGGTCCTATTAGATCTCTCAGCGGCTTTTGATACCATCGACCATGGTATCATGCTGCAGCGGTTGAGGGGGTTAGGAATAGGGAGCACCGTGTTGCGGTGGTTCTCCTCCTTCCTCTCCGACCACTCGCAGTTTGTGTTGGCAGGAGGGCAGAGGTCAACCTCGAGGTGCCTCACTTGGGGGGTGCCGCAAGGGTCGGTCCTCTCGCCCCTTCTGTTCAACTTTTGTGTGAAGCCGTTGGGCGAGATCATCCGTGTTTTGGGGTGAGGGTACATCAGTACGCTGATGATACACAGCTGTACATCTCCACCCCAGACCACCCCAATGATGCCCTTGACGTGATGTCCCGCTGTCTGGAGGCCGTGCGGGTCTGGATGGGAAGAAATAGGCTCAAACTCAACCCTTCCAAGACCAAGTGGCTGTGGCTTCCGGTATCCCAGTATAGTCAGCTGTCATCATTGCTGTCTATAGGGGGTGAATCTTTACCCCCCACAGAGAGGGCTCGCAATCTGGGTGTCCTCCTGGATACCCGGCTGTCTTTAGAAGAGCATATGACGGCCGTGGCCAGGGGGGCCTTCTATCAGGTTTGCTTGATCTGCCAGTTGCGTACCTTTCTGGATCGGGAAGCCTTGTACACGGTCACTCACGCCCTTGTTACCTCTCGGCTGGACTACTGTAATGGGGCTCCCCTTGAAGACCACTCGGAGGCTCCAACTGGTCCAGAATGCGGCCGCGCAGGTGATTATGGGTGCAAACCATTGCGCTCATGTAACACCTCTCCTGCGCGAGCTGCACTGGCTCCCAGTGGTCTTCCGGGTGTGATTCAAGGTGTTGGTTACCACCTTTAAAGCGCTCCATGGTTCAGGACCTGGGTACTTACGAGACCGCCTTCTGCTACTGATAGCCTCCCACCGACCAGTTCACTCCCACAGAAAGGGACTCCTCAAGGTGCCGTCAGCCAAACTATGTCAGCTGGCAACACCCAGGAGAGAGCCTTCTCTGTGGGAGCTCCTGCCCTTTGGAACGAACTGCTCCCGGAAATACGCACAATCTCTGACCTCCGACCTTTGCTATGCCCTCAAGACCCTGCTCTTCCGACATGCAGGGCTATCTTTGTAAAGTAGTTTTAAATTCAGAGTTTTAAATTTTTGGATTTTTAACGAAACTTGGCCGTAAATGTAATAATTTTAATAATTTTTAAATTTAATTGGGATTTGTATTGTGTTTTTTACTTGGCTGTGCACCGCTCCGAGTCCTATGGGAGAGGGGCAGTATAGAAATCAAATTATCTATCTATCTATCTATCTATCTATCTATCTATCTATCTATCTATCTATTATCTACCGCATTTTCCGGCGTATAAGACGACTTTCGAGCCCGACCAAAGTTTCCAGTGCCACTTCAGGGAGCGCTCCTCGAAAGATGAGATCTTGCAGGGGGCTGATCTGACGTCCACAATGGAGAGCAAAATCCAGCTGCTCCCCGGACCAGTCACCATTTACCGCTTCGAGTCCCAAGCATCAGGAGATAAGGGCTGCCTTGTGCCACAAATATACCAAGGCAGAATCCTGATGCCACTCTTACAGCGGAGAGAAAAGGCCGGATTTTGCTCTCCATTGCAGACACCAGATCACCCCCCTGCAAGCTCTCTCTCTCAAGCAGCCCAACCAAAGTTTCCAGCCCCGCTTCAGGGAGCGCTCCTCGAAAGATGAGATCTTGCAGGGGGCTGATCTGGCATCCGCAATGGAGAGCAATGGAGAGCAAAATCCAGCTGCTCCCCGGACCAGTCACCATTTACCGCTCTGAATCCCAAGCAGCAGGAAACGAAGGCTGCCTTGCGCCGCAAATATACCAAGGCAGAATCCTGATGCTACACTTTCAGCAGAGAGATGAGGGCTGCCTTGGCCATCGGCTGGCACAAATATACCAAGGCGAATGCTCATGCCGCACAAATTCAAGTAGTGCTTCGCTCCCACACTTCTTCTGGCCCTCAGTCTCTCAGGGAGATGCTAGACTTCCTCTCAGCCCCAAGACACTGGCTGGCCCATGAGATGAGAGAGAGAGAGAATGAGAGAGAAAGAGAGAGAATCAGAATGAGACAGAGAGAGAAAGAGACAAAGAATGAAAGAGAGAATGAGAGAGAGAGAATCAGAATGAGAGAGAAAAAGAGACAAAGAATGAAAGAGAAAGACAGAATGAAAGAGAATTAAAGAAAGAGACAGAGAGAATCAGAGAGAGAGAGAGAGAGAGAGAGAGAGAAAATGAGAGACAGAGAAAGAGACAGAGAATCAAAGAGAATCAAAGAATCAGAGAGAGAATGAGAGAGAGAGAGAGAAATGAAAGAGAATCAGAATGAGAGAATCAGAATGAGAGGGAGAGAGTGGGGAGAGAGAGAGAAGGAGGGGAGAGAGAAAGAGAGAATGAGAGAGAAAGAGTGAGAGAGAGAGAGAAAGGGGGACAGAGAGAAAGAGAGAATGAGAGAGTGGGGGGAGAGAGAAAGAGGGAGAGAGAGAAAGAGAGAAAGAGAGTGGGAGAAAGAGAGAGAGAAAGAGGGGGAGAAAGAATGAGAGAGAAAGAGTGGGAGAGAGAGAGAGAAAGAGAATGAGAAAGGGGGAGAAAGAGAATGAGAGAGAGGGGGGAGAGAAAGAGAAAGAGTGGGGGAAAGAAAGAATGAGAAAGAGAGGGGAGAGTGAAAGAGAATGAGAGAGGGGGGGAGAGAGGGGGAGAGAGAAAGAGAGAATGAGAAAGAGTGGGAGAGAAAGAAAGAGAGGGAGAGAGAGAGAGAAAGCGAAAATGAGAGAGAGAGAGAAAGAGAGAATGAGAGAGAAAGAGTGGGGGAGAGAGAGAGAGAGAGAGAGAGAGAGAGAGAGAAAGAGAAAGAGAAAGGAGGGAGAATGCTTGAAGGACCCCATCCCGTACTGGGAGTCCAGGTGCTTCAGCAAGCGGTGCACTGGATTCGTATTAGTGGTCCGCGAAATTTAAAATTATGAACTTGGTGGTCCCTGAGGTCCAAAAGGTTGGGGACCCCTGGCCTAAGACCATCAGAAAACACATTTTTTTGATGGTTTTAGGAATAACTTTATCGTTGGGGATCACCACAACATGAGGAACTGTATTAAAGGGTCACGCCATTAGGAAGGTTGAGAACCACTGCCTTAGCTGCTTGCCTTGCTTCACTTGCCTGAATCCATTCCATCAGCAAGCAACTCCCTGCCTGCAATCAAGCAGGCAGGGAGTTGTGGACTTCAACTCCCAGAATTCCTCAGCCAGCAAAACAAAGCTGGCTGAGGAATTCTGGGAGTTGAAGTCTACAAGTCTTAAAGTTGTCAAGGTTGGAGACCCCTGTTTTATTGGGTAAGTTTTTTTCCTCTTTGGGATCTTTAAAAAAAAATAGTTAATTGGAGTATTTTTTAGTTGTTCTTTTTTAGACCTAGCCATTTAAAGTTTAGGAAGTTTTAAATTTAGCTTTCATATAAAAATAAAAATAAAATAAAATAATATTTGTGCAGCTTTCTGAGATTTAGTGTGTTTCTGTAGTGTTTCACTCTAACTACACAAACACACAAAATCTCACAAAGCTGTATGTGGAATTTTGTGTGTGTAAAGTGTGAAAGTTGGGTTTTTGGGCTTTTGTGTGAGGTTCCTGCTTGTTGCAGGGGCCATTTTGGGTCTAGCACAGCTGCTTTTACATTGTGGATGAGCCAGTTGTGTTGTGTTATGTTGTGTTGTGTGTGTGTAAAGTGTGAAAGTTGTTTTTTTGGGCTTTTTGTGGCTGTGTGAGGTTCCTGCTAGTTGCAGGGGCCATTTTGGGTCTAGCACAGCTGCTTTTACATTGTGTTGAGGCAGTTGATGTTTTTTAATTTTTATTTGGTGTGTGTTGGAAGAGGGGTAGTCTTATACGGCGAGTATAGCCCAAACCCTATATTTTAACAGGAAAATTTGGGGGTCGTCTTATACGCCCAGTCGTCTTATACGCCGGAAAATACGGTATCTATCTATCTATTTAAATTTTATTCTTACCAAACACACCCAATATATGCTAATCTCTTCCCTTTTTAAATATTTAAATTTTAATCTGTTTTTTAAATTATCGGGGTGTTTTAATTTGTCTGGGCCAAATAATTTAATTTGATTTTATTGGGTTTTTAAATTTTGTGTATCTATGTATTTTATTGTTGGCTGTTCACCGCCCTGAGTCCTTCGGGAGTAGGGCGGTATACAAATCAAATAAAACTAAACTAAAACTAAACTAATGAGATCATATTGCATAACATGAAATCTATGTGTCTCCATCATACACACACACATAAACACACATATCACACAAACCTTTTCTGGTTGTGGTAAAAATGGGTTTGTCCTAAGTTCTGAGATCTTTTTCTATTTTCCAGTCCAGCCTAAACTCTATAGAACCGCTGCGAACCGGAGGCAACCCACTACTGGCTATTGAATGGTGTGCTTCACACTACCTAAGCTAGATTTCTTCCTTGATGAACCATGGAGGGAAGATGTTATCTTGTCATAGGTGCTGTGTATTCAAAACTGATAACAGAAGCAACCTATGTGGAATAATAGGCCTTGGGGTTCATATTAATCTGACCGTGTTCATTGTAGAAGTATAATTTAATTGATGCATTGGAAACCAGGGATAATGTTGAAGAAATCATTGGGCAATAAACGGAAGGATAATTAAATATCTCTTGGCTTCTTCATAACTCAGATTAATACAAAAACTGTATTGACAAAGTTGTCAAATAATTCCTTTGTTTTTTGTAAGACAACATTTATTTTCCAACATTGGCAGATAATGATTAAAACATTTAACAGGCATTATTTTAAAAAATCTGCAAGCAGATGATGGGTGGATGGAAGGAAGAGGAAGGGCAAACACAAGGGCAAGGGCGAGGAGGAGGAGGTGGAGGAGGAGGAAAGGAAGGAAGGAAGGAAGGAAGGAAGGAAGGAAGGAAGGAAGGAAGGAAAGAAAGAAAGAAAGAAAGAAAGAAAGAAAGAAAGAAAGAAAGTATTTTGTATTAATAACATTTCCTATATCTCTTTCTATCTTTGCAAACCATTCTTCTTCCCATCCCTATACTGCTTTATCCAGATTACAAGTACTGCCAATATACTAACCAATCATCTGGAGGCAGCTTGGCTCTGGCTGAAGAGGAACAAACCTCCTCTCAGTGCTGACAAGAGTGAATGCTTACCCCCCCCCCCCCGCCTCCCGTTCCCTAATCAGAAACCATTGGTTTTAGAAGTTGCACTTCCTCTTTTGAAACCATTGCACAATTTAGGGGTCCACCTAAGCTACTGCTCAGTGAGTAGATCCCAGCTGTGGCCAGGAGGTCCTTTGCATAGGTTCCTCTTATATGCCAGTTGCACCCTTTTCTCAATCAGGAAGCCATTCAGATGGATATTCACATCCTGGTCACCCCATGACTGCCTGTTACAATGAGGTCTATATGGAACTGTCCTTGAAGACCACCCAGAAACTATAGAAGGGCAGATGTAATCTAGTAATGTGCATACATATTAGTTATCAGTGTTTTGTTTTGTTTTGTTTTGTTTTGTTTTGTTTTGTTTTGTTTTGTTTTGTTTTGTTTTGTTTTGTTTTGTTTTGTTTTGTTTTCAGTCCAAACTGTCCAATTCAACTTGTATCCCGTTGATAATTCCAGCAGTGTGTCACATCATAGGCGTGGCCCAGGTAATGCTTGTCTTAAATGAAGAAAATAGGAATTTGTCTGAGTTTATGTTTTCATTTATTCTAAAATTATACCGAGAAAAAAATAAAAATGATACGTATGAGATTGTGGATACAATGCTACTCTGGGATTCATATATAGCTATCTTGATATAATAAATATTTGATTCTTGGTAAAATTTTATTAGTTCTCTGAGTAGTCTGATGACGTTTAAAGAAATATGTGCTCATCAACATATGAGCGGACTTATCTCACCTTCAGAATCATCGGATTGTCATTTTAGCCTTTTCCTTCTTTTTGTTATAATGGCTAGTAAATGTTGTGCAGATCTTCCCCTGTGTGTAGAACCACCACTTTGCCTGTCAGTTCCACTGTGCAGCTTTCATGTTACTGTTTCTAACTTGAAAAAGAATTCTTTTTTAAAAAAAAAAAATGCATCCTTGATAGCCATCTTGCTAAACAATGCATGCTGGTTCCCTCTACTATTTTAAATTCCAGGTTAGTATCTGGTGAATGGAAGCAAGTTTGCAGTTCCCCACTACTGATCAGCTTGATTTTCTGGAATCATTTCAGTCTCTCTAAATATGCAGTCCGCTCCGATAATGTTTTAAAAGTTCTTATTTGTTCTGTAACACTGAGCTTCTGGAAAGAAACAACATGCTAAATTACACAGACTTTCCATGGGGAATTATGTGCATCATCTCCATTTCCAAAGACTGAGATTAAAAAAACAAAACAAACCAGAACGGGTTTACTGTACTTCCCCACCCCCGGCCAAAGAGGGGGGAAATGTTGGTGCGTGTTATTCACCAAATACAGCCATTTTTGACCTCCAGAGCAGTGGTGGATTCCCCCCAGTTCAGACTGGGTCACAAGAACCGGTAGTAAAACCAGCGGGAACCCCGGGTGACATCATCGGCAATCTGCGCATGCGCAAAATCAAGGCACATGCGCAGAATCAAGGCATGTGCACAAGCAAAGTGAGCAAGCGTGTGTGGGCGATCCTGTTGCGAACTGGTAGTAAAGGTAAGACTCCACCCCTGCTCCAGCGTGCTCCTGGGGGCTGGGGAGGGCAAAAACGTGACATGTTGGAGGGTTGGGAGGCCAAAAACAGGCCCATTTTTTGCAAAAACAGGGCCTGTAGAGGGTTTGGGAGGCCTGCAGAATGCTCCTGGGGGCTGGGGAGGGCAAAAACACCCCCTTTTTGTGAAAATATGCCCGTTTTCACAAAAAATGGGCCCTTTTTTGGCCTCCCAAACCTCCCATGTATCATGTTTTTGCCCTCTCCAGCCCCCAGGAGCACTCTGGAGGCCTCCCAAACCCTCTGCAGGCCCAATTTTTGCAAAAAACCTGGCCTGTTTTCACAAAAAAAACAGGACGTGCAGAGGGTTTGGGAGGCCTGCAGAGTGCTCCTGGGGGCCAGGGAGGGCAAAAGCTTTTCTTGTTTACCTTTTCAAAATCTTGGTGTATCTTATACTCTTGTGCATCTTATAATCCGAAAAATACGGTACTTAATAATTCTGCAGAAGATTAGAAATGATATGAGTTCTAGGCCTTCTTGTGTGAACCCGTTTGGTATGGTGACAAGTAAGAAGGTTGCTATTTGGAGGCAGATTTTTTTTTTTCCTCTTAGATATCAGCCCGGTCATATTGGTTGGTGGCTGAAGGGGAAGAAATCAATTCTTTCTTATTATTTTTACATCAGCATGAGAAGAAACAGTGGGTGGTAATATTGACCAAGCAGATTAAACCTCATGGATTGTTGCCCATAATGAACTTTTAATGTACAATTTTCTGTTTTTATTTTATATGCAGAATCTCTGTGAAGTCAAGCATTGTTTCTTAGGGAAGAAGTCTTAAGAATAACGTATGTGGGGAGTCAACATGGAGGCTGCCAACTATTAAGTGTTCCCTGACCATTATTATTATTATTATTATTTTTAATGTCAGGCCTTTGTTGAATAAACCAAATACTTTAAGCAGAAAGGAAATTACTATGTTTTTTTATTGTCCCCAAATCCCAAACTGTAAGGCTCTGACTTCCGACTCTTGGAAACTTCATAGACATGTGCTCTCCATACTACCTGTCAAGCACAGCTTCTTTCAATTATTGGATGTTCAACATTGTATCAGATTTGATATTATCAAACCTGCGTGTTCTTTACTTGCCCCTTCTTCTTTTTCCACTAACCGTTCCTAGCATCATTGACTTCTCCAATGAATTTACACGATGACATGGTCAAATTCAATCAGTCGTAGTCTTATGATTTTAGTTTCTAGTGAGGTGTCTGCTTTTATATGATTTAACGCCTCTCTATTAGTTACTCTGGCTGTCCATGATATAGAAAAGAATTTACACCTGCACCACAGTTCTTCTGATGAATGTATAACGAATAGGCTATGCCGAATATTATCAAGTTGGGTTGCATGTGGAATTCATTTTGTCTCCACAATGTTAAGAAAACTGTGATAATAATTACATCATTAACCAACTTTAGAGAAGTTGGTTATATAACGTTATCTGCTACAGGAAGGATAACAGGAATCAAATTTCAGTCTCCAAAAGTCTGAAAATGGATTTCTTCAAATATTTCATGACAATACAAATGGTCCTCAACTAATGACCATAATTGAGCCTAGAATTACAATAGTAAGTTATTGTAGTCATAAGTTGAAGCATCACATGAAGGGACTTGAAGGTACAGCTGATTTTTATGATGGTTGATAAGTGGATATGGAAGATGTTAAGAAAATATCACAGCTATTAAGTGAATCTATTTTCCATCTTTTTTGCTGAAAATCAGAAGTAAATACTGGAAATCAACAAAAAAAATGTAGCCAATTGAGATCACATGACCATGGGATGCTGCACAGTGCCACAAAACTGAGTCACATGTCATATGCCCAAAATTATATTACATGACTGCTGGGGTGTTTTCAGCTGGCATAACTCTAAATAAGAATCATAAGTAGCTCTGCAGAGATCTATCTTAACTTTGATTGGTTGTTAAATGACCAAGGATTATCTCTAGCCTGACTGAACCTAAGGAAGTCCCTTTTCATGGAGGCTGGTTCTTTTTATCTCTTACTTTAAAAAAGTAGAGAGGTTTTGAGGACAAGACTAGGACAGTATAGACCAAGGATGGCTAACCTTTTTGCCATCGCATGC
Source organism: Arizona elegans (assembly GCA_022577455.1). NCBI lineage: Eukaryota > Metazoa > Chordata > Lepidosauria > Squamata > Colubridae > Arizona > Arizona elegans. Next base: position 4,913,296 of record JAKOOJ010000040.1, on the reverse strand, counting down.
CAGAAGAGGGGGGCGGGGGAGGGTTGCGTGTGCACATGCCCATGCACATGCGTGCGCAAAACACACACACCTCGCTCCTGGCACATGATGGCCTGGTTGGCCCGTTTTTCTTTCTTACCTGGTTCCAGAACTTCTCTATTTATCTGGGAAGGGCAAAAACAGCCTTTCTCACTCTCTCGGAGGCCCTCCAAAGGCCTGAAAGGCCCATTTCCCAACTCCCGGTGGGACAGGAAGTGACATTTTTTGCTGTCCCCAGCCTCCAGAGCCTCTCTAGGAGTCTCTAGGAGCCTCTCTAGGAGTCTCTGGAGGCTGGGGAACAACAAAAACCATCACTTCCTGTCCCACCAGGAGTCAGGAAATGGGCCCTTTCAGCCTCCATAGGGCCTCCAAGGGAAAGGCTCCAAGGGAAAGGCTGTTTTCGCCTTTCCCAGATAAATAGAGAGGATCTGGAGCCAGGTAAGAAAGAAAAACGGGCCTTCCCCACCTCCCCCAGTAGGAAACAGCCTGTTTCCCTACTTCTGGTGGGCCCAGAAGGCCCGAAAATCAGCTGGCTGGCACACACATGTGCCCCAGAGCTGAGCTGGCGTGCCCACTAATATGGCTCCGCATGCCACCTGTGGCACGTGTGCCATAGGTTCGCCATCACGGGTATAGGCCCATGATGGCGAATCTATGGCACGCATGCCACAGCTGGCACACAAAGCGCACTCTGTGGGCACATGAGCCATTGCCCAGCTCAGCTACACTGTGCATGCATGTGTGTGCCTCACACCGGCCAATTGATTTTTGGGATGCGCGGGGGGTAGGGCGCAATTTGGAGACACATGCGCATTCCCAGGGTGGGGCATGTGCACATGCACAGGAGGCAGGGGGAGCATGGGGGTGCTCGTAGTGTGCTCCCATGGTCTGTTTTTGGATCCAGGAGGCTGCAGGAAATCCTGCTATGCCAAAAATGGGGGAGCAGGCGGGGGGGGTCATGTGTGCATGCGCAGGGGGAGGTGCATTGCATTATGGGTGCTGGCACATGTGTGCACTGTCACATGCATGCGAGCTTTCGGCACACACCGAGAAAAAGGTTAGCCATCACTGGTATAGACTATAGGGATTTTTTTGGGGAAAAAGGTAGTTTCTTCCAAGGTCTGTTTCTGATAAAAGATGTCTGATTAGAAGCTTGAATAGTCAGAAAGTTAAAAACTAAGGAATTTAAAGACTGCAGTTTTCTTACCCTCCAGCTAACTCTCAGATATAATATGTGATGTTTTAATATTTTTATATGGTAAATGCTTCCTTATATCAGTCATCCTAATTTGATAATCTCCAAACTTGATTACGTTATTGCTGATGTCTAAGACATCATGAGAACAGCTGGCTGGAGTAAGCAGTCTTCTGTCTTTGGAAGCCAGCATTAATGGGATATTCTGAAGAAAACTCTACATATAACATCATCTGCAGAAAGAAGAGCTTTCTCCATTCTCGGAGACAAATATTGCCTTTAGGCATAGAAAGAACAGTCAATTCCGTCTGCCATGGTCTACTGTGTCTATTAATTCATATAAACATGTTAACTACTAATCCTTTTACAGTTACTATAAATTGATGACAGCTGCCTGCTGAATGACTGAACTCCATTTAAAGTGCCAAATGGGTTAATGTGAAAATTCCATAATAACATAATAATGGCTCATTCATAAGTACAAAGTATAATTTGCAATCATCAGGTGATAAACATGCATAGAAACCATAAGAGTGTAAAAAACCTGATTTATACCATTTTCTCCAATTCTACATTGTGGATAAAGCAAAAGTGAATAAGAATGGCAAAATTAAAAAAAAAAAAAAACCATGAAGATGGCCAATATAAAACTGCATTGTTTGTGGTATAATCTGTTTTCCTTATCCTGAACATATTATACAAAATCGAAACCCCTTCTTATACCGTAACCGTTTTCCACTAAACTTTGTTGGCACAATATCTAGAAATGAGTGGCCATATCCTATTGTAGCAGAATTCTCTTGAATGGCTGGGTTCAATTGCAGTACAATAACTTCTAATGTAACAATTATGTCATTACACCAGGCAAGATTGTTACCATTATTATTTATTTGCTGATACAATATCAGGTTAGCAATAAAATAATCAGGGTTAGAAGTTACACTTCTTTTTTATGTCCACACCAGCTTCTCCTATAGGACAAAAGAAATTGGTATATTTTTGTGTCTATTTATATGTGTATCCACACTGATGTTCTAATTCTTTATTACATCATGGAGATTTTGAAGGTATATACCTGTGATGGCGAACCTATGGCACGCGTACCACAGGTGGCACATGTAGCCATATCAGTGGGCATGCCAGCTCCGCTCTGGCACGCATGCGCATGCTGGCCAGCTAATTTTTGGGCCTTCTGGGTCCACCAGAAGTATGAAAGCAGGCTGTTTCCTGCCTCCGGAGGGTCTGAGGGGTGGGGAAGCCCGTTTTTCTTTCTCACCTGGCTCCAGATCCTCTCTATGCATCTGGGAAGGGCAAAAACAGCCTTCCCCGCCTCCTTGGAGGTCCTCCAGAGGCCTGAAACAGCCCATTTCCCAATTCCCAGTTAGACAGGGAATTGTCCCCAGCCTCCAGAGACTCCGAGAGAGGCAAAAAAAATCACTTCTTGTCCAACTGGGAGTTGGGAAATGGGCCATTTCAGGCCTCCAGAGGACCTCTGAGGTGGTGGGAAAGGCTGTTTTCACCCTCCCCAGATTCATAGAGAGGATCTGGAGCCAGGTGAGAAAGAAAAATGGGCCTACCGGGCCAGCACATGCCAGGAGTGGGTGGTGGTGGTTGCACGCACATGGGCAGGGCGTGGCACATAGAATTATGGGTGTGGGCATGCATGTGCGCGAACCTCCCCCGGCCCCCCTCCTGGCACGCAATGGCAAAAAGGTTAGCCATCACTGGTATATACAAAACTATACAGGAAATGTCAACCATCTGAAGTTAAATGAAGTTCCTTTCTGTTGTATTCCTCTTTTCTTGATCTCTGTATTTCAGTTACATGACAGATTCTTCTAATTTGAAAAAAGAAAAAAAAACCAGCCTTTGGTCAATGATGTTGTCAATAGTGCCCACCCCCCAAATAACCCCCCTATTTTTTAGGTTTGCAAAATAGTTTGCAGATATTACTCAATTTTTGCTAAATGATATTCAAAGCCATATTCCATAGTTTGCATATTATTATTCTTGATGCAATGTAGAAGTTATCAATTGAAAACATGTTGTGTTGTTGTGGGAGGGGGTTGTTGTATGGGTTTATTTACATAATGTATTGTTATATGTACAATTTTCCATGTGAGTCATTGTGAGTTATTTTTGCTTGCAGTGGCTAATAAATATGAACTAATGATCTATTTAATCTTCCTTGTTTGTTAATTTTCATTGTATTTAACAATTTCTTCTCTTTGTTCATTACCCAGAGTCATTTGTTCAGAGGAGCGGAATGAATGAATGAATGAATGAAGAGTGAGTGAGTGAGTGAGTGAGAGTGAATGAGTGAAACTATCCACAAATTCAATGGTAGTTTACAGGATTACAAAATAAATTAAATTAAAATGTAAAAAATCTAGTTTCTAATGCTTAAGCTTAAAATATTATAAAGCCCAGACAGCTCTTCATTACTGAATCAATATTCTTGTCATTGAACCCCTAGATGTTGAATTTTGGGTTTCTTAAATACAGTCTTTTTATATAGTTATGCTGCTTCAGGGAAATAAGAATGTGCACATTTTATAAATTAGCTTCAATGTTCAAGCATGTGCATGTGTGTGTGTGTGTACTATAATGTATCTTACAGATGTCCATGGAACAGAAAAAGAATTATGCATGTGTATGTGTGAAAATCAAGACATCTGTCTACTATTTATTTTAGCCATCACATATGCTCATAAATAGATGCTACTTTGGCAACAGTTGTCTTCCTGCCGATCTTTTAAGCTGGTGGGATTGGACCAGTGGGACCAGTCTCCTCAGCAGATGCCACTATCTTCTGATGGTGACAATGTTTTGCTTGAATCTTAATGTGGTCATCTGCCAGGCCTGGTTCTCCAGCACCATCGTGGAGAATGGAAATGAGCATTCCAAGCAGTGGTGAAATCCAATTTGTTTACTACCGGTTCTGTGGGTGTGGCTTGATGGGTGTGGCTTGGTGAGTGTGGCAGGGGAAGGATACCGCAAAATCTCCATTCCCTCCCAACTCCTGGGGGAAGGATGTTGCAAATTCTCCATTCCCACCGCACTCTTGGGCCAGCCAGAGGTGGTATTTACCGGTTCTCTGAACTACTCAAAATTTCCACTACCGGTTCTCCAGAACCTGTCAGAACCTGCTGGATTTCCCCGCTGATTCCAAGATATCTACGATTCTAACAAGGACTTCCAAATCCTACAGCCTTTAACCATTAATATAGCTTCATTTCTTCCGGAGAACCCAAGACAATATACGAAGAAGCTTTAAGGGATGTCTTATTTAGACATTGACCTCACCTTGACTGCTTTGATTTCAACAAAGCTGCTGCATCATGTGCTCCCAAACCACAGCTTCAAACAGATTCTTTGTATTAATTCTTGTGCAATAATTCTACTGGCAAGGCTCTTGAACTAAGTTGACAGACACCAGAAAGAAGTGTCACCCGCATACTGACTGTAAAACCTATTTGTATTCAATTTCTGATAACCTTGTAACAAATCACTATCAAAGGAAATTGGCTCTCTCTCAAGAGAGCAGTTTCATCCCTGATTTGTATCGGAAACATGACTGTAGTGTAACAGGAACAGACTTCCTTAAGATAGTCGCATGCTTATATTGCTTCTTATTCCTTGCCGTTCCCCCCTCCCCCCTTTATAGTACAATGGTGAATTATAGTCTGCCCCTCTCTTTTCATTCCATTTGTAATTAGGAGCAAGAACAGATGGTGATGCCTTAGTTCAAAATGGCTTTGTTGAAATAACTCTTCGGCAAGCTGCTGAAAGGCTGTGCCCTCCAACGGAGGAGGATTTGTCCTAGTTATGGGTAAACTTTATAGGGATGTTTGGGCAGATGCTCCTCCAGACTAGATCAGACCTTTGATTTATTAGACTGACTAAGTTGTGCCAAGATCTTCATGTGGTAGTGAAACCATTCAAGAAGGTATCACAGAGACTTTTATTATGGTACATCAACAATTGGTTAAGGAAAATTAATCCTGAGCTTCAATGTATTTAGTGGGCATATAATTATTTAGCCCTTACTCCCTTGTTGAATTTGGGGGGAATGTCCAAAAGGCACTTTTTCAAAAGGCAACTGGACTTTCTTTATTTGAAAACATATTGCTTCTCATCCAAGATGCTTCTCTCTCTCCCTCTCTCTCTCTCTCTCTCTCTCTCTCTCTCTCTCTCTCTCTCTCTCTCTCTCTCTCCCTCCCTCCCTCCCTCCCTCTCCCTCTCTCTCCCTCTCTCTGTGTATGTGTGTATATATATATATATATATATATATATATATATATGCAAGTTTTGGTGTATTCGGGTCTTTTCCCGTGTAAGATTGAGAGTATCTCAACGTACCGCGACGTTACGACGAGGTCCCATTCCCATCCATAGACGAAATACAACCACCATCCAGAAGCCAGACCATGGCGGCATCACCAGCTGCTGCCACCCCCCCGATCCCCACACAAAGCAAATTGACACACACCATGAACACATGGCAAGACCTCAAACTCGGAGCCAAACCAAAGCCCGGGATGTGGCATCACAGCCATCTGCTCAGGACATTACATCAAAAAACTCAGGATATCACACCAAGGAGTTCTAACTCAGGATGTTAACATACAGCCCATTACCCAGGTCGTTAAAACACAAAAGACTAATGGGCACACATCAAGGACCTCACCCACACAGGATGTTTCTGAAACAGCTAACTAATCTGCAAACATCAACTCCATCAACCAGTCAAGATGTTACAACACAGGCAGCCAACCCGCTCACAGCAACAGAGCCAGCACCTCACACCTCCCCACCAGTATTTATAGAGCTCCAATCGCACTTTCCTTGCACAAGCATGAAGCCGAAGACACCAGCCTGAAGATGATGAGTGGGACCTTGTCAAAACGTTGCCAAGATACTCTCAATCTTACACGGGAAAAGACCGAATACACCAAAACTTGTTTTCTGAGGTTTTCGCGGGTGTTTGTATGTAGGTCTTTGGTTATTCGGGTTTTCTCCCACGTAAAATTGGAAATGTCTTGGCGACGTTTCGACAAAGTCTCATTCGTCATCTTCAGGCTGGTGTCTTCGGCTTCGTGCTTCTAGGAGCAATGTGTGATCGCAGCTGTTTCTTCCTTTGCCATTTTCAACCTAATCCACTAAAATCCAAGACAGAGAACAAGAAAACGGCAAAGCCCTCCTTCCATATATAAAAGGCACCACAGACAGAATCAGCAAGATCCTCCACAAACATAACATCAAGACAGCATTCTGCACAAACTGAAAAATATCCACCATCCTAAGAAACCCCAAAGACAAAATTGATTTAGAAAATCAAGGAGTATATGAAATCCCATGCACCGCCTGCCCCACCACATACATCAGACAAACCAACAGAAGAATAAGTGCACACATTGAAGAACACAAGAACTCAGTCAGAAAAGAGGAACCAACTTCTTCCCTGGTCCAACACCTTAAAGGCACAGGACATGAAATTGACTTTAAAAAGACCAGAACTATCGCCAAAACTGAACACTTTAACAACAGAATAATCAGAGAAGCCATCGAAATAGAAAAATGCCCACATAGCATGAATAAACAAGATGATACCTCCCCCCTACCAGCCATTTGGAAACCTGCCCTTATTGACAAATGAGTCCCTAACACAAAGAATTACACCAGACCCACACTCACGAAAACCACACAGGATGTCACCACCACACATCCATGCAAAAAGCAAACCCACACCAATCATGAGGCACGACCACAAACCAGAAGCCAGATCACAGCTGCATTATTAGCCACTTTAAACCCCTCCAATCCATACATGAAGCAAACTGACACCCACCATGAAGATGTGGCAGGACCACGAACGCGAAGCCAAAAAACAGCAATGTAGCTCACCAGCTCAAATCCCCCTGCAACTCAGACTAACCCGAGCACAACCAAGCCCCCACCCAAACAGAACATACCCCCAACCAATCAGAGCACAGCCAACCCCCCATCCAATCAGAGCACAGCCAAGCCCCAACCAATCAGAATACACCTCCACTCAATCATAACACAGCCAAGCTCCCACCCAATCAGTTCACACCCCCACTGGCAGTTAAAAGGAAGAAACAGCTGCGATCACACATTGCTCCTAGAAGCACGAAGCCGAAGACACCAGCCTGAAGATGACGAATGAGACTTTGTCGAAACGTCACCAAGACACTTCCAATTTTACGTGGGAGAAAACCCGAATAACCAAAGATATAGATATAGATATAGATATAGATATAGATATAGATATAGATATAGATATAGATATAGATATAGATATAGATATAGATATAGATATAGATATAGATAATACTTTTTTTTTTTTTAGTCAGGGTTTTTTCCTATGTAGATCAAGTTGTTTACTTGTCCATAGTGGGGTGATATCTCAAATCACCACTTTCAGGCTTTTTTCAGACATTTTGTGTTGTTTGTTCTGAGACTTATGGGAGACTGGGATAGTACTATTTCTATCTTTTTAGATTTCATCGGCCAGCCACACCCATATTTTATGACTCCTCCCTGTAGAGGTCAAATATTTATTCTTTTAATTCATAAGTTCAAATGTATAATACTTTTTTAGTCAGGGTTTTTTCCTATGTAGATCAAGTTGTTTACTTGACCATGGTGGGGTGATATCTCAAATCACCACTTTCAGGCTTTTTTCAGACATTGTAGATCTACAACACAACATGAAATCTAAAAAGATAGAAATAGTACTATCCCAGTCTCCCATAAGTCTCAGAACAAACAACACAAAATGTCTGAAAAAAGCCTGAAAGTGATGATTTGAGATATCACCCCACCATGGCCAAGTAAACAACTTGATCTACATAGGAAAAAACCCTGACTAAAAAAGTATTATACATTTGAATCTATGAATTAAAAGAATATATATATATATATATATATATATATATATATATATATATATATATATATATATATATATATGTATGTATGTATGTATATGTATATGTATGTATGTATGTATATATATATTTATATATATAATACAAACATTCCAACTTGCGTTAAACAGTCATCTGAGTATAAAATTCTTTGTGTCTTAACAATTAAATTTACCCTCATATTCATTTCTTACATTCATTCTTATATTAATACTAAATAATAATAATACTGATAAAATAACACAAACCTAACATTTCTCTTCTTTACTTATCTATTTTTACAATACATTGCTTTCATATTTATTCTCTAACCATTGATAAAATAACTCCCATATATTATAATAATCTGATTCTTCTTTTTCTTGAATTGCAAGTGTTACTCTATTCATTTCTGCGCATTCTAATATTTTCTTAATCACTTTTTCATCTATAGGGATTTCTTCACTTTTCCAATTTTGTGCAAATACAATTCTAGCTGTGGTTATTACATGAATAATCAGATATACAGTTTCTTTACTATAAATTCTGGGTAAAATCCCCAACAGGAACAATTAAATCATTATGTTGTTGCGTCATCTTCTCCAGCCACATACAAATTTTTGCCCAGTATCTTTTTGCTTCCCCACATGTCCACCACATATGATAATACGACCCCAGTGTCTGGTGGCATTTCCAACATTTAGTTGATTTATCTTTAAACATTTTGGCCAGTCTTTCTGGTGCTAAGTGCCATCTGTAAAACATCTTATATAGGTTTTCTTTGTATGCAGTTGACAATGTTAATTTGTAGCTGCTGCCATTTATCTAGCTCTGTCTTTTGCCCATGCTATCATTGTTTCTTTGACTTGTTCTTCTTCTAATTTAACGCTCAATAAGTAACTGTACAATTTTTTTATCATTCTCTCTTCTATTCCTGTTAATATCTTATCCAATTCTGTCAGTTCCATATAAAAACCATAAAGTTTAGCATCCTTTTCATATCTAGATTGTATTTGCAACTGAGTGTACCAATCCATATCAATCCCCTGCTTTTCCAATTCACATTTCATTTTAAGTTCCCCCTTATCTGACAAAATATCTTTGTATCTAACAATATTTCCCATATTAATAATATTTGGATGTAGAAGTGCTTCCATCGTCGAAAGCCCAGCTGGTATCTTCAAGTAGTGTTGCTCTCTATTTTTTTGCCCATACTAATAACAAAGCATTTCTTATATAGTATCTTTGGAAGTAACCATGTATTTTATTTTTTCCATATCATAAAAAAGCATGCCAACCTAATTGCAGGTCATGTCCCTCCAATGTCAATAATCTTGTATTTCTCAATACAATCCATTCCTTCATCCAAGTTAGTGCTGCTGCCTAGTAATATAATTCCCAATTCAATAGTCCAAACCCTCCCCTACTCTTATATCTTGTAACATTTTTAGATTAATTCTCGCTTTTTTCCCCTGCCATATATATATATATATATTTCATTATTATCTTATTGAGCTCTTCAAAATATTTTTTCTCCAATTTTATTGGGATTGTTTGGAATAAAAACAATACTCTCGGTAATACGTTCATTTTAATTGTAGCTATTCTTCCTGTTAACGATAATTGCAGGTTTTTTCATCTACCTCAATTTGCTTTTTTAGCTTGTAGTAGTTGCCTTCCTTAATTGTTATACATCTTGCTGTTAATTGTATCCCTAAATATTTTACTTTCTTTGTAATCTGGATATTTAATCTCTCCGTCAAGTCCCTTTTCTGCTTCTCTGTGATATTTTTCACTAATATTTTTGTTTTGTCCTTATTGATTTTCAATCCTGCCACCTCACCATATTCTTCTATTCTTTTTAATAGCTTTGATCCTGTTTCTTTTTTTTTTTTTTTAATTTGATTTATATGCCGCCCTTCTCCGGAGACTCAGGGCGGCTTACAATGTGCTCAGCAATAGCCTTCAACCTTTTGTATATTTATACAAAGTCAGCTTATTGCCCCCACAACTGGGTCCTCATTTCACGTACCTTAGAAAGGATGGAAGGCTGAGTCAACCTTGAGCCTTGGTGAGATTCAAACCCTGCAGTAATTGCAGGCAGCTGGTCTTAATAACCAGCTTAATAACAGGGTGCCTTAAACCCCTGTACCACCAAGGCTCTTCTTGCGGACCTTCTAAAATAAATACCAAATCATCTGCGAATGCCTGCAATTTATGTTCCTCCTTTTTTATTTCCATTCCCTTTATCTCTTTATCCTGTCTTAAATTTTTATTTGAAAACATATTGCTTCTCATCCAAGATACTTCTCTTGAAGAACTGAAGAAATGTCTCCAAGCAACAAGGAAAGTCCAGTTGCCTTTTGAAAAAGCATCTTTGGGACAACCATGACCTGGATAACCAAGAAACTCCATAGACATTTTGGGGAACATTGTTCAGTTCCGATGGTACATATCCCCTTCTTACTATTGTCTGAAAGAATGATAATAGGGGATGAGTTAATCTGTTGATTCTGATTTCTATTTTTTTCAATTTTAATTTTAGAATATAATAACTTGTCTACCAAAATTGGAGGGGGAACTGTATAAGATTTCTATTCTTTGACACAGTGACAAAATTAGTGGACCAGATGAATGCTGTGGATATAATTTACTTGGACTTCAGTAAGGCATTTGATAAAGTAGACCACAACCTACTACTTGTTAAGATAGAAAAATGTGGGTTAGATAGCATCACCACCAGATGGATTTGTACAGGCTGACCAACTGCATTCAACGTGTCATTCTCAAGAACTGCATCTACATGGAGGGAAGTATGCAGTGGGATACCCCAAGGCTCTGTTTTAGGTCCAGTACTATTCAACATCTTCATCAATGATTTGGACAAGGCAATAGATGGGGAACTCATCAAATTTGCAGATGAATAGCCAACACTGTAGAAGATAGGCTTAAGATGCAGAAGGATCTTGATAGACTTGAACATTGAGCATCAACTAAGAAAATGAAATTCAATAGTGAAAAAAGTAAAGTCCTACATTTAGGCAAGAAAAACAAAATGCACAGGTACAGTGTTTATTTTATTTATTTATTTATTATTTTGTCAAGCATGTATTAGATAGCAGATATAGATATAAACATGGTTATTAATACATAAAATAGTTACAAATAAAAGGGGGACATTAGGACAGGGACAGGAGGCACGTTGGTGCGCTTATGCATGCCCCTTACAGACCTCTTAGAAATGGGGTGAGGTCAACAGTAGATAGTCTAAGGTTAAAGTTTGGGGGTTTGGGGAAGAAACCAGAATCAGGGAGTGTATTCCAGGCATTGACTACTCTGTTGCTGAAAGTTATATTTCCTGCAACCATGTTTGGTGCGGTTTACCTTAAGTTTGTATCTATTTTGTGCTCTTGTATTGTTGTGGTTGAAGCTGAAGTAGTCATTGACAGGTAGGACATTGTAGTGGATAATTTTATGTACTACGCTTAGGTCATATCAAAAGCAGTGTAGTTCTAAATTGTCTAAACCCAAAATTTCAAGACTGATGTCATAAGGTATTCTGTTGCAAGTGGAGGAGTGGAGGACTCTTCTCATGAAATATCTCTGGACTCTCTCAGTTGTATTGATGTCTGATATGCAGTGCTGGTTCCAGACAGATGAGCTGTATTTGAGAATTGGGCTAGCAAATGTTTTGTATGCTGTAGTTAGCAGTACAATATTACCAGAGAATAAGCTACGCAAGATTAGGTTAACCACTCTTAATGCCTTTTTGGCAATGTTGTTACAGTGGGCTCTGGCACTTAGATCATTAGAGATGAGTACTCCAAGGTCTTTGACAGAGTGAGGGTCATCTACAAGGTCGTGTCTATCCAGCTTGTATTTTATGTTCTTATTTTTTTTTTGCCAATATGTAAGACAGAGCATTTGTTGTTTGAGATTTGAACCAACTCTTACACTTACACTTACCAGTGTAAGTGGTAACTTACTCAATAGTAGTAACTGTGAGAGGGATTTTGGAGTCCTAGTGGATAATCATTTAAATATGATTGTCCACTATGCTGCAACTGCCAAAAAAGACAATACAGTTTGTTTGTTTATTTATTGATTTATTTATTTATTTATTTATTTATTGGTTCAATTTATATGCCGCCCTTTTCCAGAGACTCAGGGTGAATTACAATGCGTTAAGCAATAGCCTTCATACTTTTGTATATACCTGCTTAGTAGGGCTTTGCCCCCCCCCCCAGTGGTGTTCTTTTTTATACAAAGTCAGCTTATTGCCCCCACAAACCGGGTCCTCATTTTACCTACCTCGGAAGGATGGAAGGCTGAGTCAACCGTGAGCCTGGTGAGATTTGAACTTGCAGTAATTGCAGGCAGCTGGTCTGCTGCGCCACCAAGGCTCTAGGCTGCATTAATAGAGGGATAGAATCAAGATCCCGTGAAGTGTTAATATCACTTTATAATGCCTTGATAAGGCATTGTTGAGACTGTAGAAAGAGTGCGGAGAAGAGTAACAAAGATGATTAGGGGATTTGGAGGCTAAAACATATAAAGAACGGTTGCTGGAATTGGGTATGTCTAGTTTAATTAAAAGAAGAACTAGGGGTGACATGATAGTGTTCCGATATCTCAGGGGCTGCTAAAAGAAGAGGGAGCCAAGCTATTCTTCAAAACACCTGAAGGCAGGATAAGAAGCAATGGATGGAAACTAATCAAGGAGAGAAGCAACCTAGAACCCCTCCTCAAGAACCTAGGCCCCTCCTCAAGAAGCCCTCTCTGGACCCAGCTGTTTTAGCAAACTATCGTCCAGTTTCCAACCTTCGCTTCTTGGCGAAGGTTGTTGAGAGTGTGGTTGCGTGACAGCTCCCGCAGTACCTGGATGAAACCGTCTATCTAGATCCGTTCCAGTCCGGCTTCAGGCCCGGGTACAGCACGGAAACGGCATTGGTCGCGTTGGTTGATGATCTCTGGAGGGCTCGGGACAGAGGTTGCTCCTCTGTTCTGGTCCTATTAGACCTCTCAGCGGCTTTTGATACCATCGACCATGGTATCATGCTGCGCTGGTTGGAGGGGTTGGGAGTGGGAGGCACTGTTTTACGGTGGTTCTCCTCCTATCTCTCCGACCGGTCGCAGTCTGTGTTGGCTGGAGGGCAGAGGTCGACCTCAAGGCACTTGGTTTGTGGGGTGCCACAAGGGTCGGTCCTCTCGCCTCTCCTGTTCAACATTTATGTGAAGCCGCTGGGTGAGATCATCTGTGGTTTTGGGGTGCAGTGCCATCTGTACGCTGATGACACCCAGCTGTACATCTCCACCCCGGACCACCCCAACGATGCCCTTGACGTGATGTCCCGGTGCCTGGAGGCGGTGCGGGTCTGGATGGGGAGGAACAGGCTCCGACTCAATCCCTCCAAGACTGAGTGGCTGTGGCTGCCGGCGTCCCGATATAGTCAGCTGGTGCCATCGCTGGCTATTGGGGGCGAGACATTGGCCCCCACGGAGAGGGCGCGTAACTTGGGTGTCCTCCTGGACGCACGGCTGTCTTTAGAAGAGCATATGACGGCCGTGGCCAGGGGAGCTTTCTATCAGGTTCGCCTGATACGCCAGTTGCGCCCCTTTCTGGATTGGGACTCCCTATGCACGGTCATTCATGCCCTCGTTACTTCCCGCCTCGACTACTGCAATGCTCTCTACATGGGGCTCCCCTTGAGGAGCACTCGGAGGCTCCAACTGCTGCAGAATGCGGCCGCGTGGGTACTTATGGGGGCGACATGGCGCTCCCACGTGACATCTCTCCTGCGCGAGCTGCATTGGCTTCCAGTGGTCTTCCGAGTGCGCTTCAAGGTGTTGGTTCTCATCTTCAAAGCGCTCCATGGCTTAGGACCCAGTTATTTACGAGACCACCTTCTGCCTCCGATAACCTCCCACCGGCCAACACGCTCCCACAGAGAGGGTCTCCTCAGGGTGCCGTCTGTCAGGCAATGTCGGCTGGCGACCCCCCGGGGGAGAGCCTTCTCTGTGGGGGCACCCGCCCTCTGGAATGAGCTACCCCCAGGGATACGACTAATCCCGGACCTCCGGACCTTCCGCCGGGCCCTGAAGACTTTTTTATTTCAGCAAGCCGGGCTGGGTTAAAAATTTTTAATTGGGTGAATTTTATGGGTAACGGGGTTTTAAATTGGAGAAGCCTAGGATAATTTAATTTTGTTTTAATGTATTTTAATATTTGTATTGTGTGTTTTTAATTCTGGCTGTTCACCGCCCCGAGTCCTTCGGGAGAGGGGGCGGTATAAAAATGTAATAAATAATAATAATAATAAAGAACTAAAAAGACATTTCCTGACAGAACAATTAATCAGTGGAATGATTTGCCTCCAGAAGTTGTGAATGCTTCAACACTGGAAGTTTTAAAGAAGAGATTGGACAACTATTTGTCTGAAATGGTCCCTCCTAAGCAGAGAATTGGGCTAGAAGATCTCCAAGGTCCCTCCCAATTCTGTTATTCTATTCTATTCTATTTGACTTACATTTTCCCCTAATGTACCTATTATTTCCCTTTGATTCATTTGGTTGAATAATCTCTGAACTGAAATGGTAAATAGAATCTGCCTGTCAGAATTTTAGTAATCTCTAGTTAGAGAGAAAAAAAATGACAGCAGACTTGATGGGAGGCTTACAAATGGAAGATGTCACTGCCTGAATTTCTTATAAAATTCAGAAAATAAGGCAATATGATTTCACAACCTAAGCCTCATAGGGAAATCCTTTTAGTCTCTAAGTTGTCACAAGACTTTTCGGATGTGTTCTGTCTCATATATTATTCCTCTGCCATTTGCTGCAAAACATTCAGAATAACTGAGACATTGACATGAGTTCAGGGCCCAGTGGAATAAGTTGTACAGCTTCTTCTCCAGATTTGAGCATTCCTTTGAAGAACTTTTATACTGATCTTTCAGAAAATCCATAAGCTCTAAATGTTGATGTGCCGTCCCTTGTTATACAGATAATAATTTCGTATACATTCTGCATTTATCGAAAAGCCTTTAAAAAAAGGCAGTTTGAAGGGAATTTCACTTGTGATGTTTAAAATGCACAGACCATAGAAGAAGTAGAATGAAGGAAATGTCACTCTGTCAGATAAATCCATTCCTTTAAGAGTGAAACATTTGAGGCATTCAGATGATAGGCCTCAGAAGCTGAGATACAAGAATACGGCATAAAAGTATGGCCAGATGCCAGTGATAACTGCAGTATAAGAAAAAAGTTAAAGAAAGAAAGTTTCCCAGGCAAATCAAATGCAGATTTTAAGAAGCTGCACTGTGGTTTTGTTATTCTCTCTCTTTCTCAGTCTGTGTGTATGTGTGTGTTTGAAAAGAAATTTTCAATTGTACTAAAACAATGCAAATGTCTCCAGATGGTAGTAAAGAGAGAGGAAATAGTTAAAATTGATGGGGTAGTTGTACCAGCAACCACATAGCACACATACAGCTACAACTACTTTGGTATCCCACCATCACATGAGAAACATGGTGATGAGGCAAGAAATACAGCAACATCTAATGTTCAGATATCTTGCCTGTACGTACAGTGAACTGACCAAAGAAGGACATAGAAGCTGGTGATGTGAAGACTGGAAGCTCCTCATAATGTATGGAGGTTTCTACCTGAAGTCCAACACCTGGAGACTGTCACCAAGTGGAAAGAGGGTGGACAAAGTCTGGTGAGCCATTGAGAAATTGGAGAAGTGCCAGGGAAGGAAGGGAAAGAGAGAAGGAGTAAAGGAGCTAGGGAGGGAGAGAAGGAAGGAAGGAAGGAAGGAAGGAAGGAAGGAAGGAAGGAAGGAAGGAAGGAAGGAAGGAAGGGACTTCTGACAGCAGTTTACATTTATATTTTACCCTCTCATTTTAAGGTTATGTCAAAATTTCCTTCTTTCCGTAATCTGCTCCATCTAATCATAAATTCTATAAATTGCTTCAGCAGTGAGATGGGTGGCATATAAATTCCATAAATAAATAAAACAAATTAAAAAATCACCAGCTGATTTGTTTTCTTTTTTTTTTTCAACAAAATGAAAAATTGCACATCTTACTCTAAACAAACCACCTAAAAAATCTCTGCTGCTTCTGTCCTCTTCACCAACCTTCACCAGCTTCGTTATATGTATTTCAGAGTCTTTCTATTTTTACGCATATAATAGTCTTGCAGTGATGTTCATATATGAAAGTCATATTGTATTACTCTTTTCTAACTGTCTGTTCATTAGTCCAAGCAGAAAAAAGATCTGATTTCAGCAGAATGTCTTTAAAATTCTTTATATCAGTGTATATTTTCAAATCCTTTTTTTTTTTTTTTGGCTTTTTTACAAATTCATCAATTATGATAAAATGTCACTTCATGTTGTACACATTTCCAACATAAATTTGAAGTACCTTTATACATTCTAGATCAGAGGTGGTATTCAGCCGGTTTGGACCGGTTCAGTAGCAGCAACTGCTGGTGACTATCCACCCCGCCCCAGTGTAATGCCATCTATTTAGCCACGTTTTCGAGGTTGGGCGCATGTGCGGAAGGTGCATGTGTGAGCAAAGCGCATGCGTGGGAGGCTGGGTGCATGCACGGAAGGCACGCACCAGGGGTGGGTTCTACTTACCTTTACTACCGGTTCGCAATGGGATTGCACACACATGCTCGCTTCACTCGTGCTCGCGCCGTGCTTCTGTGCATGCGCAGAAGCTTCTGCACATATGCAGATCGCTGATGATGACATCTGGGGCGGTGGCCGGGGCCTCCTGCTGGTTTTACTACTGGTTCTTGCGAACCGGTCTGAACTAGGGGCAACCCACCACTGGCACGCACGTGAAGCAAGGGTGCGCGTGCAGCAAACTGGCGGTAAGAATATGTGAAACCCACCGCTGTTCTAGATAGTTATTCTGAAGTTTTGTTATTTTCCTCTAAAACATACGAAGTATAGACTAAGTCAAATCAAGGTTTCTCAAGTCATCTCTGTTAGCTTATTGATTCCCTTTCCAAAACTGTTATGACCAATTTATTTACTTATTTTGTTCCTCAATGATAATGAAATGATATTACCAACATGAGCAATTTAAAAAGTAATAATCCAGCATCCTGGAGAAGACATGATCTACATGCTTCAGGCTTCAGTTGCTTTTGCTAATGCATAAAGTTTCTGCTAATTTGTTGACTGAGAAGAAAGATTAAGTGTGCTGAGTCTGTAATAAGTAGAGCTGGTGATTTGTGACTGCTACAAACAGTGCTGAGTGGCTTGAAAAAAACATTTTGCTTGCAAATATATCGCAAGTGAGTTTGATCTGAGCCCTGGTTGTTAAGCAGCATGTTTCTGAATCATAAATGCTCACAATAGAAGAGACGTTTGTTAACAGTAACTTTTGACTAGGACTGAGGCTGAGCAGAGTTGAGTCACAATTTTGAAGAAACATTTTCCAGTGTTTTATAGAAAACAGAAAACCTCTTTCTTTATGACAATTTGCCCACACATATTCATAAAGTTCTTAACTATTCATTTATACTGCTCTTTCTTGTTCTTATTCATAAACGTCTTCACTTGTGCTTGGCTGCAACATCGTCACTAAAGAGGTCAAAACGATGTCTCCCATATTTCTGCTCAGACTGGTAAAACTGTCAAATCAGAATTTATCATGGTGTGAACAAGCATATAATTCACAGGATCTGGTAATAAAAATATAATAAAAATATTTGTGGTACAAAACTAGTGTATATATAGAAAAACGCATCTGCTTTAGCAGGCTGCAGGTGTCAAGGAAGCTTATACATAAAACAAGAAAATGTCCTTGGTCTTTTTTCCCCCTTTCATTAAAAAAAAGCATAAAAATATGACGAATGTTAGATTACCAGCAAGCAAATAATGCATATAACGCTGATGCAGAGTGATTGCTGCAATCTTAGTCATCCTATAGTCAAATCTGATTTACTGCAAAAGGCTGGGTGATTCTAGATTGGCTTACATCTAAAGGGAGCTCAAAAAGAATACAGAAGCAATAGCAGGGTATGGAGAGGCATATAGATGCACCACATGTCAGGGAAAAAATAACACTAAAGGTAGCTGAAACAAATGTGTTTTCTAAAAACAAAACAAAACAAAACCAGAACATTCGTCTCATCAAAATGCTTATTTTTCTCATAGCTTTCTAAATGGGAGAACATTCAGTGATATTTTTTTATTTCTTTCTGAGGGTGTCATGAGAGCCATTTTAGATAAAGCACCTCCACACACAAATATAACAGGTTTGTGGGGAAGGGGAGTGCCCTCCCATTCTCAAAAGCATTATTTGAAGTTGCTTACACATTCTACTCAGCATTTTTTATCAGAATCTGCTCCTCTTAAAATGTCTCCATCTATTTTTCTATCTTTAGTAAACACTAGATCAGGAGTCTCCAACCTTGGCAACTTTAAGACTTGTGGACTTCAGCTCCCATAAAAAGCTGGCTGAGGAATTATGGGAGTTGAAGTCCACAAGTCTTGAAGTTGCCAAGGTTGGAGACCCCTGCACTAGATGATCCATGCCCCACTATGGTCATAGTTTCAGAGATATGTCCTTACCTAAACTGAAGAACTGAATGACTATGGCTGGTCAAATAGCAGTGGGAACAGGAGCATCTTCATCAGTGGTGGGTTCCTCCCAGTTCGGCCTAGTTCTCCCGAGCTGGTAGCGGTGACGATATGACATCACCAAACCGGTTCTGCCGCCCCCGCACCCCCCACCCCCCGCGCCCCACCCCCGTGTTATTCTTACCTTTTATTTGGCCCCACCCCCAATCTATTGCTGCCTCCTGAGTCCCAGCTGATGACTAGAGGGGAAAAATGTTTAAACTCTTGCTGCGGGGCTTCAAAGGGCCACCCTACAGCTGATCAGTGGTAAAAGAAAACAAATGAGTAGACCGGTGCCTGCAAAAATAAATGGGTAGATTGGTACAGCTCTACAAGCAGTTAAAAGCCTCATAGACCAGTACCTCTGCTAAATCCTAAATAATTGTCACATGACCATCAAGCCATGCCCAAAAATAAGCCATGCCCACAGAACCGGTAGTAAAAAAATTTAGAACCCACCCCTGATCTTCATACTTCCTGCCAGCTTCCGCAATGACTTTGGAAATTTTCCTTCCTTCCTTCCTTCCTTCCTTCCTTCCTTCCTTCCTTCCTTCCTTCCTTCCTTCCTTCCTTCCTTCTCATCTTCCTTTCTGCCTTCCTTCCACAAATGTACAATAAAATTCAATTCTCATAATTTTTTTAAAGCTTGGAATTCCATGAAAGAAGACACTTTCCATCTATGGAACTTCTAGATTACTTTTTTTGCGCGGGGGGTTCTCACTCAACAATATGTGAGGCAGAAGGAACTTTTTCATTTCTTTCTCTCTTTAAATAGCGCTCCATGACAACATACTGGCCACAGAAATGTCTTTGGACATTCTGGCTCAATAGCCTTGGAGATGAGTATTGCCCCCTATTGTCAGCAAGGATCCATAGGGACTAGGGGTGAGTTCTACTTACCTCCGCTACCAGTTCACAATGGGAGCATGTGTGTGCTTCTGTGCATGTTGTTCATGATGACGTCCGGGTGGGTGGGCAGAGGCTCCCACCACCGTTACTACCGTTTTGCAAGAACCGGACTGAACC
Organism: Arizona elegans; assembly: GCA_022577455.1. Classification (NCBI taxonomy): domain Eukaryota; kingdom Metazoa; phylum Chordata; class Lepidosauria; order Squamata; family Colubridae; genus Arizona; species Arizona elegans. The sequence continues at coordinate 4,893,477 of JAKOOJ010000040.1, read as the reverse complement.
AGGAGCAACCCACCACTGATAGGGGCCCCCTTTAAACAGTTTTCACCTCTATTTTGGGTCTTTAAAATGACTCTTCCACTTCAAAACTAAATATTTAGTGAAACAAAATTTCCCAAATTTTCCGTTGTAGTAAGCATAGTGTTGAACATTTTTGTGTAATGCCTGAGGTTTTTGTTTTTTTAAAGTTATTCACTATTTTGCTGCAGTATGCAAATCAGTCTTTATGTGTTTTGATTAATTTGATTCCCCAAAATACATTCAAATAGATTGGGATAGTTCAGCCATTTGGGAACATCATTTGGCTTCAGTTTGGACTTTCAGATTGATTTGGGAAGTGTGAGTTTGTGGGAATAGAAATGTTAATCGAATGGCCAAACCAGATCCAAATCAATTCAAACACTTTTGAGTCAGTTCAGTTTGGTTATTGTTTTGTAGGGATATTTCAAAATCAGATTTGATTTTCATGCAGCCCTAATAAATTGGTGGAGACACTGTACAAATTGGAATGCATTTATAGAGTACAAATGGATTGTTTATAAATGTTAGTCTGAGAAAACACTAGAAACACTAGAAGCCAGACAGAATAAGCCTTAAAAACATGAATGACCCCCAAAGTTCCGGAATTATCTTGATTCTATCAGTCACCCTCTGACTAGATTTACCACTGATTATACTTTTAATCTCTGGACATTGGTATGAATCTAAGTCATCTATCAGTTTCTGATAGTTCTAGAACTAATGAGGCCTTTTTCTGTAATCCTCATCCCTCCTGGCTTTTTGAGGGATGATTATCATCTACCATCTCCAAATTATTCAACTAAACAGATGTTTAAGTAGCTGCCAGTCAGCATGCTGCTATACTTTAATTATTGCTCAAAGCCCCAAATTTCTTGCATGCAGATGGTTCCAGTTCAGTGCACTGGGTCGGCTTGTAAGCAATTTGTTATATGTTATATTTTAAAATTCTCTTTAAAGTGAAGAGTGAATCATGACCCTGACCTATCTTTTTCTAATCAGTGTGTGCCAAGTGGAAACTTTTCTTTCATTAAACCCTCTCTACATCTTCCATACTCACACAATTTCAACAGTTTCCTTAGACATCACTGTGGATACAAGCAGGCAGGCAAGCAAGCAAGCACTGTGCAATTTTAGTTTTCTGTTGGAGAGAACAAAGTTGTTACTTTGCCGCAGTGGCTTAGAAAGAGACATATGTTTGATAACAAAACAAAAAAACAAAACAAAACAAAACAAAACAAAACAAAACAAAACAAAACAAAACAAAACAAAACAAAACAAAACAAAACAAAACAAAACAAAACAAAACAAAACAAAACAAAACAGCATTTATGAGCCGGACTGGGACGGAGGTTAGAATACAGTCCTGCTGGCTATTTCTGCTGACTGCTGGCTGCCTGCAATTTGGCAGTTCAAGTCTCACCAGCTTAAGGTTGACTCAGCCTTCCATCCTTCCAAGGTCGGTAAAATGAGGACACAGATTGTTGGAGGAAATATGTCGATTCTCTAAAACACTTTGAGACGGCTGTAAAGCACTGTGAAACGGTATATAAGTCTTAAGTGCTATTGCTATTTAGGCTTACTGTATATACTGCTCCATAGTGCTTTACAGCACTTTTTGGGTGGTTTACAATGTCAGCATTTTTTTTATATTGCCCGCAACAATATAGGTCCTTATTTTATCAACCTTGGAAGGATAAAAGGCTGAGTCAACCTTGAGCCCCATCAGGATCGAACTCCAGGATGTAAGCAGAGTTTGTCTACAATACTACAGTTTCATCACTTCACCACCAGGTCTCTTCAAAATGAATAATAAAGATATAAGGTAACTCTATCCTACCTTCCTTGTTTCAGATAAAGCACTAATTTTTTGGAAGGAGAACTACCAAATCTTGGATATGGAAGTCCAATGAACCACTAGAACATTGCACAGAAATATAGAAAAGTTCAACTACTGTATGTTATTTACAGCTGATCTAGTGAACAACAAGATTTTTTGGATAGAATTCATTTCAGCAGTCCATGGAGAATCCCCAGGTAACACCACTGCTAATTTTTCTTTGTTAGGCAAGAAAAAATAGGTATTTGAAACAATCCCATAGTATAATGCTACTTCACCCCAACTGTTCCAAAATGTCAACCCAATCTACCTTACTGATGTTGCTATGTTACTAGTTCTTGGAGTTACCTAGGTGCTATATAAAAATGAGGGGAAACAATGTAGTCAACAACCTAGATAGCACAAAACAGGTATGATTGTGATCAGGTAGCATAAAAGGACAGTAGATCATCAAAACAGATTTAGCACATCTGCCATGCAGCAGCAAAGGAAGGAAAAAATATTCAGAACCACAGTGCTATAAGACTCTTGAGTGTTGACATAGATCAGTGATGGTTAACCTTTTCTGGAATGGGTGCCCAAAGTGCGTGTGCCCGAACCCCCAAAATGCAATACATGTGTGGCCCCCGTGCATGTGCGTGCCCCCCCACATGCCCCGTCCCTGCACATGCATGCCCCTCCGCATGCATGTGTGGCATGCGTCCCACCCCTCGCACATGCACAGGAGAGACCCGGCGGGAGGCATGCGCGCATGTGCAGCAGAGCTGAACTGGGGTGACAGCTCACATGCCCACAGAGAGGGTGCTGCGTGCCATCTCTGGCATGCATGCCAGAGTTTCACCATTACGGACATAGATTGATATCATCTATAGCAGGTGTGTCAAACCTGAGGTTCCAGGGCCAGATCCGGCCTGTGGAGCCACCCTGGAAACAGCAAAGGACCAACCCATGGTGTCTCTGTCAGCAAAAATGGAGCTTGGGAGGGCTGCAAGCTCCGTTTTTGCTGGCAGAGGGTTGCATGAGGCTGTCACAGACGAAAACAAAACTCAGGAGCCCATTTTCTCTGGCAGAGCACTCAGGCCCCACAGACGCACCCAACACAAGTGACATTGAGCTGGCCATGCCCACCCTGGCCACACCCACTCTTCCTCCCCCACCCCGAGGTCAACACAACCCTGATATGGCCCTCAATGAAATCAAGTTTGATACCCCTGATCTATAGGCAGTACTCAACTTTCAATCATTTGTTTAATGACTGAAGTTATGGCAGTGCTGAAAAAAGTTACAATTGCTCCTCACACTTACGACTATTGCAGCATCCCGGTGGTTACATGATCAAAATTCGGGCAGTTGGCAACTTGCATTTATTTATTTTGGTTGCAGCATCCCAGGTTCACATCATTGCTATTTATGACCTTCCCAGAGAGTTTCTGACAAGCAAAGTGAATGGGGCAAGCCGGATTTGCTTAATAACCATGTGCTTTGCTTAATGACCATGGCACAAAAGGCCATAAAATCAGATGCAACTCACTTAACAACCATGTTGCTTAGTGTTGGAAGTTTCAGTCCCAACTGTGGTCATAGGTCATGTAATTCCCATTGAGAAGACAGCAGAAACAATTCCACTTTTCCAGTAGGATATGCCTACTGAATCCTGTGGAGCAAAGATCAGGAAATCATTGCTGTAACATTTTGTCTAGGTGTGTTGTTGTAAAATATGCACACTTAAACACATATACATATATACACACTGTTGGTTTTTGAAAAGAACTTCTCAGGCAGGTAGCATATCTGCAAGTTTTTCCCAGTTCTCAGATGAGGAAAGGTGTCAGATGTGAACAGATATTTCCCATGTGCTGTTTTGGGAGACCATGTAATGCAATTAACAATAAGCTACTTAATTATCATCTAATGTTGTGTCAGGTAGCTGTCCTACTCCAGCTGCTCTAAGCACCTGCTAATAGCTTGACTGTTACCTTAGAACCTTCTGCTACTCTGCATCTTGGTGTCTGCCAACTTAATGACAAAACATGGACCCCATGAAGCTACACATCCTAGATGTCCTTGCTGTAATGCATTTTTCCATATCACGCTGAGAGGTACTATGGATACATTTAAATAGTACTGTAAAAGAAAAGAAAACACATCACATTTTGGCTTAGCACTATGTACGAATGGAGAATTATATTTGCCTGATTATTATTTTATTTACCTGAATAATAAAAGATTATTTAGCAATTCAATACCAGGACAGAATTGAAAAATCATCTCACTTAAGACAGTGAGATAATTTTTCACCGATTTTTTTTCATATCTCAGTGCTAACAGAGTGTTTACCTTTCAGGATTATCCTTTTAGTTAGTGGTTCTACCCGCTGTAGGCCCTTGAAATGTCTACTTGGAGAATATGTTGAAATTCTGTCTTTTCATATTATTTGGCCATAGAGGAGTTTTATTTATGCAGGGGAATCAAACCAATGATTATTTTAAAGCAACTTCCACTGTTTTCAGTAAACTGTATTTCCTTGCTTGTTCCTTTAATCCATGGGATATCTGTGGTTTATAGTCACTGTGAAGTACAGCACAAGCAAACAGTCACTTCTGTGGATTATTTATTGCACTTGTGAAAACACCTGCTTAGTTTTGTCTTGGCTCAGAAACTAAGACAAGTTAAGTTCCACTAGCTAGTAGACAGGGAATCAACTGAGAATACCAGGGCAGTAAAGTAGAGTGCAAAGTCAAAATATGACCTAGGAAGAAATAATGGTAATTTACTTATATATTGTTGCCAAGAAAACTACAAGGATATCCTGATGAAGTCACCAGAGTCACGCTCACCTTGGAGGAATTTACTACTATGCAACCTTAGCTACATGTCCTTCAGAAAAAAGAATTAGGGATATTGAAAGATGCTATCAACATCCGAGAGAAACTACCGATCTATCTAAATTAATATAGTCACAACTGAGTGACAGAAGCTCTTCAGGCTTTAAGGCAAATTCTTTCCCACCTTTACCTGTGAATTTCAGGGACCGATCTTGTTCCCTCCAAAAATGAATGCCACTGTGTTAGTGGTATCATTGTTTTTACTACTTTCCATCCCCTACTATAAAATGCCACAATTATCAGGGTCAATATCAAAGATGTTAAAAGAAATTGTGGTTTTGTCTCTGAACTCTGAATTAGTTTCTTCAAAGTAATGGACGTTCTGACCATTGTAGGACATGGGTATGCTGGTTCAGACAATATTTATTTATTTATTTATTGGTTCGATTTATATGCTGTCCTTTTCCGGAGACTCAGGGCGGCTTACAATGTGTTAAGCAATAGCCTTCATACTTTTGTATATACCTGCTTAGTAAGGCTTTTGGGCCCCCCTAAGCGGTGTTCTTTTTTATACAAAGTCAGCTTATTGCCCCCACAATCCGGGTCCTCATTTTACCTACCTCGGAAGGATGGAAGGCTGAGTCAACCTTGAGCCTGGTGAGATTTGAACTTGCAGTAATTGCAGACAGCTGGCAGCTAAGTGCTATTTTAACAGCGCTTTAGTCCACTGCTCCACCAGGCTCCTCATATAGAAATATGCAGTTTCTATAATCTTTGTCTTTGTTTCTATAATCTTTCCTTGTTCCAAGGAAATGGAAAACATTTAGGATATGGATGGCATATATTTTAACAATTTTTTAGTTGCACACAGATAAGGAATGAATCATTACTTCAGTTATAAAGTAACTGAAGGGATATAAAAGCATGTTGAGGTTGCGTTTGAGGAAACGTTTAATTCATACAAAGACTCATGAAGTATCTTAGAAAAGATTATGTAGATATATTTGTCCTCATTATGTTGCTCCCTCCAAATGATTACAAATTGTGAAGCAAAACCTATGGCTTTGTGAGAAACCTGCAAGGTGATTATATTACAAAAATAACAACAAACCTAATTTTATTCAGCTATGTGTGGGTTATAATCCTGGAACTCAAAAGATATATAGAAAGTTTTTTATATATAGAAAGGTTTATTTTCAACAAATCTAAAGAGTATGAAAATGGGTAAGGATAATTTATGAATTTTTAGCATTTCAGAACTTAACTTACTGTCAGGAGACAAGAAGGTTTTCCAGATGATTGGCTTTTCTATCTCCCAACTCTTCTGACAGAATGTCACTGACCTAAGGATAATTCACTAATTAACACCAAGGGATGTACTGGTATCTGTTATTGCATTATGTGATCCTTGGTGGGCTGTTCTTGCCCTGCTGCTAGAACTGAATTAGAAAGACCCATAGTTTGGCTCTCTATGTCTTTAGAATTGCGGAGAGCAATCGTTTTACTTTTAGCCCTTCCAGATAATTCAGGACCATCGACACCATCAGAGCAGCATCTTTAGCACTTCCAGAACTATCAGCGCTTTATTGGAAGGTTTCGTTAAACAGAATCATGCAAGATGGAAAGTATTTCTCCCCTTGTCTCCTTATAGTCTCTGGAAAACTAGGGAGGGTCCCTTTTGAAATGTTTCCCATACTTTTTCCCCAATTGTGGACTGAGCAGTCTATAATCAGACTGTTACCTTGGCTGCAGATCTTCCTCCTGCCTCCCAAGGACATTCCCACATCTCACTGCATTGACTGATCTGCTTTGCCTATTTTCGAATCGATTCAGATCCCAGGATTCAGTGACCGTAGACATATTTATGTCTTTGTGAATTTAGAAAATACAGAGAACTGCTAGACAATGAGTGTGCACTCTTCCAGGCCAATACCTGAGCATCAAGAACTATTTGTCAGTCAATATTCACTTGCCAGACAATAACTGTCTGTTGTTTCCTACCCTCTTAGGTTTATGTTTAAATTCACATCCTTCCCTAATATTCATAAAAATAAAAGAATAATGTGTGCTGATATTTGCCATGGTGTCTTGTAAGTTTCCGGTGCTCTTAATTTCTTAAGAGTTGCAGGCAAGATGAGTCAATAATCCCCTCCAGTCAGAATACAGAGCAAGCACAAGTAAATGACACACTGACACTTCTGAAGTCCCTTGGAATGTTTTTTCTTTAATCATGGATACAACACCATTGGCATAGAACTAGAATGAAATTATTGCAATTGCAAATATCCAGCTGTGAGATTATTTGATCAGTATGAAGACCATATCCAAGGTATGTCCATATCAGTGGTGGGTTCCTCCCGGTTCGGCCTGGTTCTCCCGAGCCGGTAGCGGTGACGATAGGAAATCACCGAATCGGTTCTGCCCCCACGCACCTCCCCTGCACCCCCCACCTCCAGCGCTCCCCCACCCCCCCGCGTTATTCTTACCTTTTATTTGGCCCCACCCCCAATCTATTGCTGCCTCCTGAGTCCCAGCTGATGGCTAGAGGATAAAAAAACTGTTTAAACTCTTGCTGTGGGGCTTCAAAGGGCCGCCCTACAGCTGATCAGTGTTAAAAGAAAACCAATGCAAAAATACATGAGTAGATCAGTGCCTGCAAAAATAAATGGGTAGATCAGTACAGCTCTGCAAGCAGTTAAAAGCCTGGTAGACCAGTACCTCTGCTAAATCCTAAATAATTGTCAAATGACCATCAAGCCACGGCCACAAAATAAGCCATGCCCACAGAACCAGTAGTAAAAAAATTTAGAACCCACCCCTGGTCCATATCCAAGTGTGAAGACCCATCCAAGAGCCATGGTGGTGCAGTGGTTAAAATACAGTACTGCAGGCTACTTCTGCTGACTGCCGGCTGCCAGCAGTTTGGCAGTTCAAGTCTCACCAGCTCAAGGTTGACTAAAACTTCTAAACTTCTGAGGTTGGTAAAATGAGGACCTAGATTGTTGGGAGCAATATGTTGATACTGTAAACTGCTTAGAGAGGCCTGTAAAGCACTGTGAAGTGGTATATAAGTCTATTGCTATATCCATCAGGAATGCATCTTTGCTTCAAAATATTAAAAATTCAGCAAAAGATGGAGCAGTGAGCTAGTACTGAAAGAAAGTCATTAAACAACATGAAATATATCAACAGAATTTGGGGTTCTTCATCAACAGAATGTGGGGTTCTTCACAGATTACTCATTTTCAATGTATACCTATGAACCTAGAATGTTAATGCATCAGATATGTGTTTACAAATATACCATGTGTCAGGTCTGCCTCCTTTCACAACTCAAGAAAGAAAAACCCTGACTCCATTTTCATAGAGGAAGGTACTTTTACTGAATATGAATTGAATGCAACCAAAGAAAAGCAAGGTCTGAGGCAATAGGCGCAAAAATCACATATAGAAAGCATCCCCAAACCCTCCCCCCAACGGTCCAGTCAGGATTAACCAATCCACATCCCCTCAAGGTGTCATGCGGGGTGCAGCTTCAGATGGCTCCATCCTTCTGGTATGCCAGGACGGTTGACCTTGACTGGTTATCAGCACGCCTTTAAGCTGCAGAGAAAACTTTCTCCAATTCACTCCCTCTTACGAGACATCTCCACCAGCTCGCTTTCCCCCTCCCAACTACCCAGACAGCTCCCCCCTCCCCCCGTTACAATGGCAGCTGTAGCAAGCAAGCAATATAGAAGCGGAGGCTGACACCATGCACTTGTGTTTGCAAAACAGCCCTGACTTGCTAAAATTGTCTGAGATTTGAATCTGAGATTTGTCTTTTGCTCTACCTAATTTTTAAATCTACACACTCTTTGAATAGTCACTCACTCACGCACACACACACACACAAAAAAAATCCCTAAGAAACATTGTGTACTTCTGATTGGTAAACAGAAATGAATGTTTATGGTAAATGGGGGAATACATGGAAAAGAAGGGGCAAAGAGGATATTGCACATCAAAACAGTGGCTAGATCTTAATGGGTTTAACTAAAACATGCTTTTATGCATATTTGGTAATTGTGTGAAATCCTTTGTGACACAACCTGCAATGTACTTCACTCTAATTGTGAAACGTAATGAGTGAAAATGTGCTTATGCTTGGTTTTTTTTTGGAGGCACATTTTCAGAAATATGAACAAGGGACATATTAGTAGGACTAGGCTGAGTTTATACTTCAGAGTTAAAAGAGCTTTGTAATAACTATGCCTTCTCAGCTGCTCAAGAGCTACTATGGTAAAAATGGTCAAAAGCTTATGAAGTGCCATTCTTCTCTTTCTCTTCAGCCAACATTCATCAGAGAGCTAACAGTCAGAAAGTGACTGATGATACCTATCCACTTTCTGCAGTATCCTATTGACCACTGAAGAGGATAACACTATTGTGCTTGTATCTACTTGTGGGATTCTATGGGGATCTAATTGGCCATTGAGACAATAACACACTGGGCTAGAATAGCCTTATACAGCAAAACATCTATAGTGTACTTGATAATCCCTGAACCCTATTCTATGAAGTGTTAACTTTCCAAATTTGAGGAAGTGGTTCCTGATAAGAGGTTTTGAAAGCAAAAGTACAGAAGATTGTGTGTTCCTTTCTATAGCTCATCCGGAAAGAGAGAGCTCATTGGGTTCATCAGCCATAGCAAGAAATGGGGCATTTCCAGATGACTAGCCTTTATATCTCCTGGTTCTTCTAATTCCAATCAAAAATGCAGCTGGAATTAGTCTGGACTGTTTACAGGTTTTGAGTTGTTGTAGGTGTGTACAGAGAATCATAGGGCTGGAAGGCATCTTGGAGGTCTTCTAATCCAACCCCCTACCCAAGGCATGAGACTTAATTGCATTCTGGACAATCTGTTCTTGAAAACTATCAGCAATGGAGTGGCCACAAATCTGGGAGGCAAGCTGTTCCTCTGGTTAATTGTTCACACTCTATCACATGTTCCAGCAAGCTTCATGTACAGTCTAAAACATTCTGTCATATAAATATATAGTAGAGAATACTGCATTATTTTATTTGCAAGCCCATAGAATTCATAGAAAACTAATGGGAAACACTCTTCCTGACCAATAGTTAAGTACCAAGAATGTTGTGGCCCGTTAGCGGCCTGTGCAGCTAGTAGCTGATTCCAACAGCGAAGAGGCTGGTGTGGTGCTGCGCCAGCAGCCTGTGCAGCTGGCACTCGGGTAAGACAATAAGGAGGCTGGAGAAGATGTGGTGCCAGAGGCGGGGATTCAGCCAGAGCCTTCAGAACCTGCAGAAGCTCCTATAAGTGAAGAGGAAGAAGAGGAGGAACCTCTTCTCGATGCACGGGCATGGAGAGCTGCCAAAAGGCAGGAGTGGCTCCTCAGGAGGAGGTCTCCTCGAGGGTAAGGCTTGGGGCTAATTGGCTCTCTTAGCTTATTTAAGAAAGGACGACAACTGAGGAAATTTGCAGGGAACAATTTCGTTCACTCTCCTTTGCGTCTGGATCTTAGTTCTCTTATCAGTTTCCTGCAAATAGCTTCTGGGTTTTCTGCCAACGATAGTAAGATTATGATTATTTATTCTTTGGATTCTTGTAGGCTGTTAAGAAAGTTAATTAACAGCCTTTGTTTGAAAAAGACTAATTTAATTTAGTAAACTAAGCTTTGTACAGACTTCGTGTGTGCTGCGTTCTTTGGGGTCCGTAGCTGGGGCAGAACACAAGAATGATTGGCCAATTGGTGCTCTCTTCCAAGCTAGCAATGAGTGGGATCTTCTTGCTCCACTGTTAGAACCATACTAGAAAGAGTCATAGATTGAGTGTTTGTGTCTTTAGAATTGAAGGGAGTCTACTCAATGTTACTTGCTGATAACAATGGTAATCTTCAGAGACACAGAAAATGTCTCTGAAGATTACCATTGTTATCAGCAAGTAACATTGACACAGCAATCAGTTCTCAAACTTCCACTCCAACAACTCATAACTTAATATCTCTAGACTAAATGTTGAATTTTACAATAGGTCCCAATCATCCCTCCCTTCCTTTTGCACCATGCTGCTTAAAGCAGATAGTTTGATAGAATTCCAAAGACTGTACTCCCTTTTCAATTATTTTGCTCAGTCTCAATAAAAGCGCCACTAGCTATGATTTGTATAATTATTTTAACTACTGAAAACAAAGATGGAACTATCCTTTGTTTAAAAAGTGCAAAATCTGAAAGATTAATATGTTCTGAAATATTTATTAGTTATTGTTATAATTTTAAATTAGATTTGAAGGCCACCTGACTCCAGAATGAGTCTGGATGACTTACAATTTAAAATTAGAAAAACATCAGACTCTGTTCAGAGTCTCTGAATCTAGACAACCATATCTCATACACAAAAAGAAAGAAACCCTCCCAGACCCCCCACAAACACTTTATCCAAAATCCTGGGAAAACAGCAACATTTTAAAAGATTTTTGGAACATCTAAGATGTGTAGGAACATGACTGACAGAACCTAGGTGGTGAAGTTAAAAAAGGGATCAGTCTAGAATCTCTACGTAGTCACAAGCAAACTAAATCCAATCTCCCTTGAATTCCATTGATCTTTACCTAACTCCAAGCAAGTGCTAACCATTAGATAAGAATATTCCTGTGCATAGGCATGAATAGCAATAAATCAGTTTAATTGGACTTTCACCTGTGGACCTGTTCTTTTGTGCCTGACAGGGTGGGAACTATATGGATCTATGGAGGGAATACCATTCTAGAAAGCAGGCATCATATCATATTTGTGTTCCATTGAATCATTAATGACTCATTAGTCATAAGAGACTGCATTCCTGCATTAGTCTGCTGGCCGTCTGCCAAGACCTCTGGAACATTGCCCGGTAATTACTGAACTGATATACCTTTGGAACATTGCCGATAACTACTGAACTGATATACTTTTGAAAGAGAACTGTTAATTAAAGGGCCAGCTTCAAACCCTCTAGCCTGCATTTGTTACTGCCGGGCTATTTGAGCTTCTGCAAGGCCACTCGTGGGAGGGGACAGAACACTTTGGTACTTTCTGAGCTTGATTGTTTGCTGTAGACATTTCATTTTCCCACTAAATAACATCATCAAGTGCATTGATGATGTTGTCTAGTTGGGTAATGAAACATCTGCGAGCAAACAACCAAGCTGAGATCATACCAACAATTCCACAATTTCTTTTTTCCTATCCCTTTTTAACCATATAATCTGCATTCATACCTGCAATCATTTCTTCCCCAATGATAACAAGTCTTATAGTACTCCCTTGCATGTTACCACCTTAATTTGTTTGAAAAAGAAATCTCAGACTAGAATACTCTAGTGAGAGTTTTGAGAGGTAAACTCTGCACCATGACTTCTTTGGTTAGGCAAGTAACCACCTGTCAGTCAGAAGAAAGGAATTCTTTGAAAAACACATCACTTGACGTTGGTTCAACAACACGTGCTTTATCTGAACACAAGGAAAGTTGTGTTTCTAGTGATCAAAACCTGACAGAGGTAGTGCATCCTAATCAATATGTGGAAATTTTAATCTTACAAGCTGTCAAGATCACAAACAAAAAGGGTGCATTTTAATGACAGGGAAGCAAATAGATTCATTGCTGAAAAGGTTACCACTGGAAGGTGTAATCTGATTTCTCTGAATATCTCACCAGAGATATTGCAGGTTGACCTTAAAAATACCACATATGGTTTTTTTTTTTTCCTCTCCAATATACAGAGCCTTAACACTGCTCTGCAATGAAATATTTCTCACCTGACAATACCCAGTCTGTGATCTTCAATGTTTAGCCCTTTACTTAAAAACTTAGGGAGGGAACATAGCATCTGAGTTTCTTCAGCAACCATACAAAAACAGCCAAATTTCAACAGCTATGGATTGTTCTAGTTAGGGTGATGTCCTGCAAGAGATGCACATTTTCAAGATGCTACTACCAGCAGATACATGTGTCATATCTTCTTGTTTTAGATAAAGCTCTGGACAAGCCTGTCTTCTCAAATAGAATGACTAAAACAAGAGGAATTGAGAAACTATTATGATCATATGTACCCAGTGATGGCATCATGTGAACATGATAACACAGAAGTTCATCTTGTCCCACTGACAGATCCCCACTCCTGTCTGGAAGAGTCCAATAATTCTCCTTTATGATTCACTTTCTTACATTAAATTACTTCTCTGCAGATTTAAGGAAAACCAATTTTTAATTATTCTCTGTAGCTTTGGACTTAAAATAAAAAAGGCAATAACGAGCACACACACACACACACACACACACACACACACACACATATATATATGTGATATTTTTGTAATCAGGGTTTTTCCTATGTTAATAAAAGATGTTAAACGGCCATGGTGGGATGAAATCTCCAATCATCACTTTCAGGCCTGTCAGATATTTTGTGTTGTTTATTCTGAGCCTTATGGGAGACTGGGATAGCACTATTTCGGGTTTTTTGAACCTCTTCAGCCAGACACACCCATATTTTATGACTCCTCCCTGTAAAGGTCAAATATTTATACTTTTTAATTCATAGGTATAAATGTGTGATATTTTTGTAATCAGGGTTTTTCCTATGTTAATAAAAGATGTTAAACGGCCATGGTGGGATGAAATCTCCAATCATCACTTTCAGGCCTGTCAGATATTTTGTGTTGTTTATTCTGAGCCTTATGGGAGACTGGGATAGCACTATTTCGTTTTTTTTTTTTTTTTGACATTAACATATTAACATAGGAAAAACCCTGATTACAAAAATATCACACATTTATACCTATGAATTAAAAAGTATAAATATTTGACCTTTACAGGGAGGAGTCATAAAATATGGGTGTGTCTGGCTGAAGAAGTTCAAAAAACCCGAAATAGTGCTATCCCAGTCTCCCATAAGGCTCAGAATAAACAACACAAAATATCTGACAGGCCTGAACAATTATATCTGATGTACTGAAAACTAAACAAGGAAATAATCAAAGTGGGGACAGAAGAATGGAAAGAAGAGATAGAGGAAGAAGGGAAAACATCAGGAAAATAGAAGGATTTTTGTTGTGGATTTCTCTAGTTTAAAAAAATGAAGTATGGGAGTTAGGCAGGACCACAGACCTTTGCTTTTTCCACACACCTGATGCAAGAATAATAGCAGCTATAAACTAAGTATAGAAAGACCAATTTGGCTTAAAGCAATAGACCTTATAAGAGTGAATCAGCTTTACTGCCAGATGAAGGGGAGAAAACATGAAAATTGTAGACTTCAGCCAAGAATCAATGAAGATTCAGGCAAGGAATTAAAAGGGCCTATTTTGCAAACATAAGAAACATTGCAATCCAAACAAGTATCTTTCTTAATGCTACAGATCTTTTTCGTTAGATGCAAATATTCTGTTGGAAAAACATATTATTTGAAATGCGAATTGGATAGACTCCAGTCGGGATGATTGGAAGATGATTCCATTTTTTTCTTTTAAATTTACACAGCTAGGATTAAAATAATGGTACCTGAGTTTACTTTTCTGAAATCACAAATATTTCATTCATCTTCTTCTGTCTTCCACAATTTGTCCTAATAACTGTCAGTCTGGTTCTAACTGCTTACTGTAACTGGCTGCAGAGGGTTAGACAAAAGTCAGTTTTAGATATGCTGGATTTTTCAAAGGCACTGTATTCCTCTGAAATATTGAGATGCAATCTACAAATTGTGTTTTCACATGACTGTTGAAGTATGTCAGAGAACTTTAAGTACCCTGACCTACTTCACACTTCCTACACTATACAGGTAAGTAGAGATACTTTTCACTACTTTGACTAGTATATGTTAACTTTGTTCTCTGCCTAGATTCAAAATGCCCTTATGAGGGAGCAATTTATATAAACATGCATATATTAGGAAAGTTAGGGGTGAATATAAAGTTGGTCCCTTCCAACTCTGTTATTCTATTCTATTCTATTCTATTCTATTCTATTCTATTCTATTCTATTCTATTCTATTCTAACATGGACAACTGAATATTTTTAGAATATATGTCATGACTGCTTTATCATGTTGGTAACAGTGTGCTTTCAGACATCCTAGCTCTTAACCACACCACTAAATTTTGCCTATTGTTCTTCACTGGGTTTGTGTATGTGTGTTTAATGACTTCAGTCTGAGAAGACAGAAAACTTATATTTGGAAAAACGGTAAGACAGAAATCTGAAGATCACTGTGTTTGTGATCTGATGAGATTTGTCCCTTTTTAATTTGATTGCACTTTTAAATTGGAAAGTGCAGTCAAACTAAATTATGAGGACTAACACATCTGAATAGATAATTGGAAGATATTCATTCTTTTTTTTTTTCTTTTTTCTTTTCTTGAAGATATTCATTCTTTTGTTAACAGTGTAATGTCTTTCCCTGTTTTAGGAGGAAGGAAAGAGGAGAAGACATCCATCTACAATACGGGTGTCAAACTCACAGAATCACATTGCTGTCACGGGCGATGTTTTTCCCATTTGAGGAGCTGGGGTGGGTGTGGCCTGTGCATCATGCATCCAGCCCACGGTCCACCAGTTTGATACCCCAATCCACAAGATGAATGGACTTAGTTACAGAGGTGGTAAGTGCCCCCTTGAAAGAACATATTAGGGTTAGATTATCATGGAGAAATTATATTTATGTCATCACTAGAACTTGAAAATGACTTGATGGCACATCTATCTATCTATCTATCTATCATCTATCTATCTATCTATCTATCTATCTATCTATCTATCTATCTATCATCTTATTTACCATTAACAAAGTGGTGTGTGTAAGCAGTGGTGGGATTCAGCCAGTTTGCACCACTTCGGGAGAACCGGTTGTTAAATTTCTGAGCAGTTTGGTAAACTGGTTGTTGGAAGAAATCATTAGGGCAGAGAACCGGTTGTTAAATTATTTGAATTCCACCACTGTGTGTAAGTCAAATTAGGACAGATTGATGGAACTCCAGTGCAAAGTTTTTCCTCTGAATTCTTACACAGTATTTAATTAATTTGTTTCTTGATATTTAGGAAAAAGGAAGAAAGATGACCAAAAATGGCTCAGCAAATAGAAGGCACGGGCAGAGATGAAGAAGTGTATGAGAGTTTAATTTACAGGATAAAATTGCAAAACAGAAACCATATTTTGTTTTTGGGAGCAGAAATAAAGAAGAGAGACAGCAATTCATGAACTAATGATCTCAAGGATACTGCAGGACCAAACAAATGTGCCCATTAAGAAAAATACCCAACTTTATATATAGATTGTTACAATTCCTTTTATTGCTGTTTATTTTTCTTTTTTTTTTATTTACAAAGTTTTACAAATACATTTTCTCCCCAGTTCCCCCCCCCCCAAGCCCTCCCTAACCCTCCTCTCCCCCCAAGACTTCCTCAGGATGATATCCAAATCAAAATCACATTTTATAAAACTTAAACCCCTCCACCCCTGTGTACTGTTAATATCTTCATAAGATTCAGCTAATCTATCCCTACATAATACCTTCAGCTAAAAGCTATCTGATATTTCCTAGTTTGATATTTATTCTGCACATAATCTATCCACTTCTTCCACTCCCATACATAAGTCTCTTGAGTCCGATTTTTTAGATACACTGAGATCTTCGCCATCTCTGCAAAACTGGCCATCTTCAAAGTCCATTCTTCTATAGTGGGCATAACATCATTTTTCCAATATTGACCTATCAATAATCTCGCTGCTGTCACCATATACAATATCAGCTTTGTTTCACCCAATGTAAAACCCTTAACTATACCCAATAAAAACAATTGTGGAGAAAACTGAAGTTTTTTCTTCAGAACATTTTGCATAACCCACCAAATTTTTATTCAAAAAGCCTTCACTTTCTTGCACCATATATGATAATATGTGGTGTCTAAGCAATCACATCTCCAACATTTTGGTTGAACATTAGGATACATACACGACAGTTTCTTAGGATCTAAATGCCACCTATAAAACATTTTATAAAAGTTTTCCCTCAAATTCTGCGACTGTGTAAATTTAACATTCTGGACCCATAGTTTTTCCCATGTTTCCAACATCACTGGTTCTGCAAAATTTTGTGCCCACTTTATCATACAATCTTTAACCAATTCATTTTCTGAATCTCTTTCTAACAAAACATTATAAACCCTCTTAATATGCATTGGACCTTTCTCTTTTATATGTCTAACCAATTCTTCTTCATGCATCATTATACCAAGTTTTTGATCTTCTTTCCATCTCAGTTGGAGTTGATTGTACTGTAGCCAAGGTAAATTAATCCCTTCTTCCAACAGTGTTTCTAATGTCTTTAGTTGCCATCTGCCCCCATCCATAAAAAGAAGCTGTTTATTTTTCTAACTCTGAAATTGAGGTGGCAAATGTTCTGGGCTATGGTAGATGAACAATTTGCATAATAATAATAATAAGAAGAAATTATGCGTTCGGTTTATTTTTAGGTGGGCAGAAAGAAAAGTCCAATCAATAAAGAAGGCCAAAAAAGTTATCTCAATTGAAAGAACCATCTTCTTCTACTGCTTCTATGTCTCTGTATTTCTTTGCTATCTTTCATTTTCCATGATGTGACCTATCAGATCTATCTATCATCTATCTATTATCTATCTATCTATTTATCTATCTGTCTGTCATCTAACTCTGTAATTTTTAAAAGGAAAAGGCCCATAGAATCTAAACTAATGAGTAGCAGATGAATAGAAATATCCAGAGCACACCAGAGAATTTTGCAATTAAATTATTAATTTTCAGTGATCCATTAATGCTCCACCCTCAGAGGTCACAATAATATTTAAAAGTACGGTCTCAAGACTCAAAGAGACTATTTGATTTAGAGAGTCCTCTCCATTGTTTCATTTGTAATATCAAGGGTCTGTGCCAGCAGTGAAATTTGGCCGGATCTATCCGGCTTGCGCAAGCCAATAGGGCTGATGGTGGGAGGCTCCGCCCACCCACCAGGAGGTCATTATGTCCCATTTTTGACCCTCTGTGCATGCACAGAAGAGGTGCACATGTTCACATTTCTGAACCGGTAGCGAAGGTAAGTGCATTTCACCGCTGGTCTGTCCTCTACGTCGTTTCTAGGTAGATTCAAAACATTTCAACCAGCCCTGAAGTGGCTCATTTGAGGGTTTCGACTTTACAACAAAACAACAACAAAATGATAATTTTGTTTTGATGTTGGGGCAAGACACAGTGCTTCCTTCTGGGACTGACACCAAAGATGTTGTTTTAAATGGTATGGCTTAAGCATTCCAATTCTTCCCAAAAGCAAAAAATGAAGGTTTGGGGTATTTTTTATTTATTTATTTATTTATTTTATGACTTGCTATGAGGCAGGGTTTTTCCCTTCAACACTAGTAAAAGAATAGATAACTACAAACAGGTTTGACTTGGCACCAGATTTTTGTTGTTATTAATATTTTTATTGTGTTTAGTTTTATAGTTTTAATATGGATTTTATTCTGTTTTAACTTTTGTTTGGAAGCTGCCCAGAGTTGGCTATAAAATGGGGTGTCTATATAATTGTTTTTAAATCTATACCATGGGAATCTTTTGGTTTGCCTGTGCTGCATTGGGTGAAGATGACTTGTCTTAGGCTACATATAAAATAACAGAACAGATAATATCTAAGAGACACAATAAACAGTAACTCAACCTTAGCTGGGTCAAGCTATTATGTAATATCAAAAAATTATCCAGCTTTTTTTTAAAAAGCAGGAATGTTATGGGATAATTTGACCCTGTTTGTACAAGTAATGGGAACAAATTGTCAATAAAGAAGGATTTCATTTCATTTGTTTTAAACTTGCCTGGATTTAACTTTGAGCAACCTTTTGTTTTCTAATTAGTGAAAAAGTATGAAAGGCAAGAACTGGTTGAACTTTTTTGTTTTGCTTTAAGGGACTTTTTGAGACTCAGCTCTTTTCCCAAGCCACTTCTTTCTTTTGAGTGAAATAATCTAAAATGCCAGGAGGCATTTTTGTTTATTAAGAATCAACATTAAAAGCAGTCATTCAGATCCATGATCGTTCACATCCCAGGCATGAAAATGGGTTTCAATTATTGTTACAATTCTTGAAACATTTCCTTTTCCTTGCTTTGTTCTTTTCTGCATAGAATTTACAATGGATTGGTAAGTGCTCTCAGTGATAATGAGAGGTTGGTGGCCACTGATGGAACCATTAAGAACTAATTTTCGAATAAAAAATGGATTTTATGCTAAAATTAAAAACAGCAGCATCCATTTTTTCAGTGGGAATTGATTCTTATGCTGAGTAGAAGTTGAAGGTGACTGATTACAATTTACTCAAATATACGCTGCAAGAAAAAAATTGGCACAACGCTTGAAAAGAGAAACCTTGCTGATGATATAATGGGAGTTCAAAATCTGGAGAATATGGAGAAATGGCAAAGTTGACAATATATATCTATAAGCTCCCTTTTTATGACCCTTTAACCCCTTAATTTGGGATAGAGTTGGGGAGACTGGATGGAGCTGAGCATTTTCTGGCTGGATGCCTTTCTTGATGCCATGCAGAATTCACAGCAATTTTTTTTTCTTTGAGCCCTAGAAGTGAAACATCTACCGCTATCTAGGATTGAGCTCTCAAACTTTCCAAATGGGAGGCAAGCATCTTCACTGCTAGGCCCCCATGCCGTTCCACTGGCAATATACCACTAAAACTCTTGTGTCTGTTTGTAACCTTCAGTTGGGCAAAACAGTACATAATAGGGCATTTTTTTCAACCAATTTACATTAAATAGGCTTATTCATAAAATGCCAGGATCCATTACTTCAGTGGGAGTTAAATTTGGGGAAGTTGTGGCTACTTCAGCACTGCTGAACTCCTGCTGTTTCATCCCCACCAATTCTGATGTAGTCACATGATCATCATTTCCAAAGAGCCCCACAACTCTTCAAATGGAGAAACTGGCAGGAACAGTAAATTTGATTGTGATTGCACACGCCAGCTTCCCACAAGCAAACCTTTTGCTTGTGGGAAGCTTACAGGGAACATTAGCAATGGGGAAGCTGACAAGAAGGTTGCAAGTTACTCAGGTAAGTTTCCCCCATCTGTGCAACCTCCCCAGTCCTTCTGCCCTCATGTCACACTGGCCACTCATGCACCCCTGAGTACTCTTCCTGCACCCCACATGCACTCCCTGATCCATGCAGATCTTTTTATATATCTCTGGGCATCACTATTTACTCTTCCTGACCCATGCCACACTTCCTCAACCCCTTTAGTATCTTTGGTGCAAGTTACTTATTTTTGTCTGGATTAGGGGGTTGTACCAGTGGTGGGTTCCTCCCGGTTCAGTCCAGTTCGGCCGAGCCGGTAGCGGTGATGATATGACGTCACCGAACCGGTTCTCCCCCCCCCACCCTCCCATTCCCCCACCCACATTATTCTTACTTTTTATTTGGTCCCACCCCCAATCTATTGCTGCCCCCTGAGTCCCAGCTGATGACTAGAGGGAAAAAAACTGTTTAAACTCTTGCCGCGGAGCTTCAAAGGGCCGTCCTACAGCTGATCAGTGTTAAAAGCAAACAAATGAGTTGGGCCGTAAGTACGAGGACTGGTAGTAAATGCGAGGACCTTCCAGAAATGACTCTGACCAGCTAGCCACGCCCACCTAGTCACATGTCCTCCAAGCCACACCCACAAAATAAGCCACGCCCACAGAACCGGTAGTAAAAAAAATTAGAACCCACCCCTAGGTTGTACCTGCCACCTCCACATTGTCCTGTGTCCTAACTCTTGTGTTTCAGCATGCCAGTTATCTGTTTGATAAGTGCTCTTGCACCAGAAAAAAGAGGGAGGAAGTAAAAGTGGGTTCATACATGCATAATGATAATCCTCGTCCCCATCATGTGGCTCTCAGGATTGCAAATTGTACATCCCTGCATTATGTCAGTCGAGAAAGTTTCCAGACCTTGCACAGTTAAACATTCAAATAACCATTGCTGGAACAAGTAATATCCATCTTTTCATATCATTCTAATAATAATATAAAAGTAACCAAGAATGATTACAGACTTCAGCTGGTTTTAAAAAAGTGTACTCTCTCTTCAGAAATCTCCAGGAATGACAGTTTTATGATAACAGTACCTCTGCCACATGTCTATGAATTGTATCCAAAATGAAACTTTTCTGATAACACTTTATTTATTCATCACGTTTATCACAAGCAGTTCCTGAAAAGATTATCCTGGAACACTGACTCTCCAAGTTTCTCAAATGTGTCCGCAATTGTGGACCATTAAATAAATGTGCAGAAAATGAAATGGGAGATGCACACAGACCCATATTATTTTATGTTTCAGAGTAGATGAGTTCACAGGTTTCTGGTAAGTAAGATCATCATTTGGATTTCTTCTGTAGATGCCTTTCTGTTTCCTTAATTTCAAAAGGCTTTTTATTTGTTTATTTATGTTTCTTTTAAATAAAAATCCAAAATAAGTGTTTACTTACTTGATTTATTTCATGTATCCCATGCCATAAGAACAACTTTTTCTTCAATCTTGCTGGTCAAAAATGTTCTTCAGTAGAAATTTATGAGTGGGGATGAGATAAATAAATCTTCAGCCCAATAAGATTCATTTTTTTAAGATATTCATCATTGTATTTTCCCTTCTTTTAGAGTTGCTTGAGCAAAACATCATCATTCCAGTTAGCACAGTGCATGGGAACTCACAGTCATGCTCATAGTTCTCCTGGCATTATCACTTGTATGCTATAGGTGAACTAGTTTTCAGCCATCAATCCATTCATGTAAACCAGCTAATACTCAGATAATGGTGGTGGCACTGGATAAGCAAGGATTGAGACTAGTGAATGCGACTGTTTGAGGGCTCCTGGATTGGAGCTGAAAGGCGAAAGGGATGCAGTATGTTCCCTCCCATATTGGGGTAGACCAGGTGCTTTGATAGAAAAACACTAATATAAATAATGATAAACTCTTAACAATGAGTGTCAAATCTGATAATATTGTACTGCTAATTAGAGCATACAAAACATTTGCTAGACCAGGGGTCAGCAACCTTAAACACTCAAAGAACCACAAATTGGAAGCCCCCATTCAATTCTGGGGCCAACCGAAAGTCTGGTTCCCCCATCATAGTCTCCTCCTAGTATGGTGTCCTTTTTCCTCTACCTGTCCTAACTGAAAGCCCTATCAATTGTGGAGCCAACCAGCAACAGGGAGCAGCAGCAGAGGGATGAAAGAGCCACATGCAGCTCCAGAGCCACAGGTTGCTGACCCTGTGCTAGACCAATTCTCAAATACAGCTCATCTGTCTGGAACCCACACTGCATATCGGACATTAATAAAGCAGTGGTGGGATAAAAAAAAAAATACTACCAGTTCTGTGGGTATGGCTTGGTGGCATGGCTTGGTGGGCGTGGCATGGCATGGCATGGCTTGGTGGGCACGGCTTGGTGGGTGTGGCAGGGAAAGGATACTGTAAAATATCTATTCCCTCCCTCCTATTCTTTTTTTTATTTAAAACGTTTTAACAATCATTACAGCAATTTTCCCCCCTCCCACCCCTCCATCCCCCCTCTCCCTCCAAACCCCCTCCCCCCAGCCACCCAACCCCCGGACTTCTCAGACCAAAAACAGGATATAGCATAACAAACATAAGCTAAAATAAGCTAACTTTCTGTAGTCTCCAAACTTCCTCTTGCTCTTTAACTCCCCTTTCAACTAACTAAACATATTCAAAAATAAAGTATAGGTTTCATTCATAAGCTATTTGAAACTTTTTAGTCCGATATTTGTTTTGAATATAGTCAATCCATCTTCTCCATTCCAATATATATCTTTCATTTGAATGGTCCTTCAAATACGCTGAGATTTTGGCCATGTCTGCTAAATTCACTACTTTTAGTGTCCATTCTTCAATAATAGGCAAGTCTTCCTTCTTCCAGTACTGAGCCACCAAGAGTCTGGCTGCTGTTATTAAATTTAAAATCAACTTAGTCTCTATAATAGTACAATCTGTAATTATGCCTAACAAAAAGAACTGTGAGTAAATTTTATCTTCTTTTTGAGAATATTTTGAATAATCCACCATATTTTTATCCAAAATGCCTTAATTTTTTTTACATGTCCACCATATATGATAATACGTGGCATCATCACATTCACATCTCCAACACTTAGGTTGCACACTTGGATACATACAAGCTAGCTTTTTAGGATCCAGATGCCATCTATAAAACATTTTATAAAAAGTATCTCTTAAATTTTGGGCTTGTGTGAACTTCACATTTCTAACCCATATTTTTTCCCATGTTTCCATCATTATTGGTTCTTCAATATTTTGTGCCCACTTTATCATACAGTCCTTAACTAACTCCGTTTCTGAATCTATTTCTACCAATGCACTATGCAACCTTTTTATGTGCATTTGACTTTGATCTCTAATCTGTTTTACCAAATTCTCCTCATTTGCAGAAAACTAATTTTCTGATCTTCTCTCCATCTAGCTTGCAGCTGTACATATTGAAACCATGTTCGAATTGTCTTTTCTTCTCTTAGTTGATTCAAAGATTTTAATTGTAGTATACCTCTTTCCTTGTTAAGAAGCTCTTTATATGTAATCACATCCTGCCTTTGCTCTACATTTATATTCTCTATCGCATGTCTGGGTATTGCCCTCAATGGTAACTTCTTATTCTTATAGGAGAGATGGAGCTGAGATGACAAGCTAGCTCTTGAAAGAATTGAGAAAGTTCTAGCTCATGAATGTAAGGAGTTTATAATAGATCACCAGCTGAACCTTCATAATATTTCATGAACCTCTCTTTGAAAATCATGAATCTAGATGTGGATCAGGAAAATCCAATGGAGAAATCAGGAGAAATTGCTCATAACTGAATGACTTTAGACCAGTTGCTCTAACATCTGTAGTTATGAAGACCATTGAAATACTAGTACTCGGCCACCTGAGAACCATACATAAATTGTTTCAACTTCTTCTCTCAAAAAGACGCTATAGGGCACTGCACACCAAAACAACTAGATTGAAATAGGGAGCATGGATCAAAATTGCAAAGGCCAGAAGTACATTTAGAAAGAAATGATTCAAGAAGGTGTAGGGTATTAGATGGCTATGTAAAACTGCATGCCTGAAAGATGCTAGATTCCCACAAGTATATAAATAGTGCTTAGAGTGCCCCTTATTTCACATCTGTTCATGGGTATTTTGTTACATTTCTGCAGATTGTCACTTCATTTTTGCTATAGTGTATGTGTGGAGAGTAACAACCATCATCCCTTGAGACCCGAACACAGTTCCAATCTGGTGCCAGATGGCTTCTAGTCACCTTTGGTAATCTAACTGTACTGTTCTGTTGCCAGCTGTATTTCATCAAAATAATACTGGATTACAACCTGCAAAGTCAGCAGGTCTATTCTGATTTAGGGCCAGCTGCCACTGTTCCCGGGCTTTTTGTGCATTTGCCTCCGAGTCCTTTCCAAATTCTATGTATTTCCAAAGGAACATAAGAATAGCTTCATGCTGCAGTGTTACACAACGATATTGACCAGCATCCTTGGCACAGAGCAGAACTCAGTTTTCCAGTAGAATTTGATCTTGGAACTAATGAATGGAAAACTAGTAGCCTTTAGAGAAATGCTGGTACTTCTCCAAGGAGCTCCACTAATATCAGTGTTCAGTGGCGTTTGTTTGTTTATTCACGGTTCCATTGCAAGTAAGAATTGCAAGACATTGTTTTCAGCAAAACAATCAGTATGCGTCGTTATGATGATATGGAAATATTTGTTGCATTCTTAAGCAAGTTACGCAGGACTGGCAAAGCTGATTACTGCAGCACCTTCATATTTTATGAAACAGCACAGCAGTATCTCCTGTGTGAATACCATGAACTCCTACTAGTTTCAGAACTGCTCAGAACTTTATCTTTAAGATATTCTGTGCATTGCCTGCCTCAGACATCCAGTGGGTCTGCTTTGCCATCTGCAAAGGATAGCATTAAAAGCTTGAAAGTTTCCATCCATTGGAGTTGGTTAGAGGTTGTTATTCAAGTAAGGTGTGTGTGTGTGTGTGTGTGTGTGTGTGTGAGAGAGAGAGAGAGAGAGAGAGAGAGAGAGAGAGAGAGAGAGAGAGAGAGAGAGAGAGAGAGAGAGAGAGAGAGAGAGAGAGAGAGAGATTTCTTAAGAGAAGTTGGAGAAAAGTTAGATTTCTGTCCAATTATATTCCTGTCATGAAATGTTCCTCATTCAAAATGTTCAGCTTAATGCTGAAGTTCAGCAACCTTCTGTGCATGAAAATTCAGACCTAGCTTGCATTATCAAAACCTGGATGGAGCAAAGGAGGGTGAACACTCAGTCTGATCTTCCAGAAAATATATACTAAGAATCCTAATAACATGAGAAGTAAGGGGATCTGCGGGCCAAATTTATGTCTGTCCTATTCCCTTCCTTTATTCCAGAAGGCACTGAAAATTGTTTTATTTCAGCCGCCCTTTGGCCAGAAAGAGGCAGTTCTAGCTGACCATCAGTTATTGTTGTAGCAATTAATTGACTGCGCAATTAATATCTTATGAGGGGTTATGGGAATGCATAGCTTTTCTTTCTGGAAACCATCTGGAATCTGTATGAATTGAGGCAGTACATAAAAGTAAAAGCAAACACAGAAGCAAATGAGAAAGGCTTTTGTGAGGAGCAAATGAGAAAGGCTTTTGTGAGAAAGAAATAGTTATTTTTCCAGTAAGGTGTTACTGTCTCAAGCAAGTTTGGCAGGGGCTGAGATTTCCATTTGTTTTAAAAGCCTTTAGCCGCTCTTCCCCTTTCCTAATGAATTAAATGGTAGAAGGAGAAATGAATTCTGAATTCAGCAAATAAGAAAAAAAGAAATTACAAAATGAACCAAGAGAGAATTCTTGTGATGTCTTCCCCTGGTACTCTTCTCTAGCTAAAAGAGTTTTCTGAAGTTTTACATCAGTTATATCATTCTCTTTCAATAAATAGCCCTAGAGTTCCACAGGATCTTCAGTTGTGATTCTTCAGGTAAGGAAGTGGGAGTCTCTAAGAAAATACATTATTTATTTATTTATTTATTTATTTATTTATTTATTTATTTATTTATTTGTCAAACACGTATAAGATAACAGATATAAGTATAAACATGATTATGAATGCAGGATAAGGATATGAATCAATGGGGACAGTAGGACAGGGACTAAAGGCATGCTGGTGCGCTTATGCATGCCCCTTACAGACCTCTTAGGAATTCTTATTATTATTATTATTATTATTATTATTATTATTATTATTATTATTATTATTATTTAAATTTATATACCGCCCTTCTCCCTGAGGACTCAGGGCGGTGTACAGCCAGAATTAAAAAACATGAAAAACAAATATAAAAAACAATTAAAATATATATAAATTTGGCCCAAAATTAAAAATACAAACCAATTAAAACATTTAAAATTTCTTCTTAAGCCAGCCCGGCTTGCTGGAAAAAAGTGGGTTTTAAGGGCATGGTGGAAGGCACTAAGGTCTTGGATTCTCCTTATCTCTGGGGGCAGCTGATTCCAGAGGGTAGGTGCCCCCACAGAGAAGGCCCTCCCCCTGGTGGTCACCAGTCTACATTGATTGGCTGATGGCACCCTGAGGAGGCCCTCTCTGTGGGAGCGCTCGGGACAATGGGAGGTCGTCGGTAGCAGCAGGCGGTCTCGAAGATATGAGGAATGAGGTGAGGTCAACAGTAGACAGGCTAAGGTTAAAATTATGGGGCAAAAAAAAAATTAAAGTGAAATAAAATAAAGTGAAATAGATTTATTTAAATTATTTATTTAATTCATTTAATTTATTTAAATTAAATATCTTTATTTAAATAAATAAAGTTAGATAGAGGCAGGAAGCTGTAGAGAGAGGTAGCAAGGAAACCAAAGCAACAAAAAGCAAGGCCACCCTGTTGATCATGTCTCTGTCAGCCAGTGTAAGTAAAATAGAAGTCTAAACGGAATTCAGCCAAGTTATGAATAAAGAATTTCTGTCTTACTTTGTTAATCGAGCAAGCAAGAAATAATTCAAGGAATATTGATCAAGAACTAACAGAAAGACAAGAGACATACTGGAACATTGCCTGTTAGTGGACAATAATTCACCCTATCCTCCTGCTCTGTTCATGCATGCATCATCTCATAAAATGACATTTAATACAAAGTAAGAATGATGAAGGTTCCCTAAATTTGCACAATTTATTATAGGTGTCAAACCATATTAGTTTTGCCAGAGCGCGACTTAAATTTTGCTTTGGATTTCTGTCACCCAGAATCAAAAGTTATTATCACGTACTGGAATTTAATTTTACCCTGAGACTAATACAATTAAGGATGAGCTCGCTAGAGATTTCTTCCTGAATCTTAAATGGGAGGTAGGGGCTGATGGTTTCTCATGAAGTATCTCTTCACCCATCTTGTTCTATGCACTTGCTGCCCTTGATGATGTTTGGTAATCTCATTTAGAGCAATGCAAAATTAATGATACTGGCGGTTACTCTTTTATCACTGCTCTGTCATGCAATCTCACATGCTCCCAGACCTCACTGTATTTCCAATATAGGTTTGAATATATGACCTGTCTAGGAGAGAGATTACCACAGATAATAATGAGTATGGACCATTGTCATGGAATATCATCCAAAATCATTTCTTTCTACCCCTGAGCTATATCTCTTTTCCCCAACAGTCATGTACTCTTATCTGTGACTCAAGTGAAAAGCCATTTACCTTCAGCCAGGGGTGAAATTCAAAATTTTTCCCTACCAGTTCTGTGGGCATGGCTTGGTGGGCATGGCAGGGGAAGGATATTGCAAAATCCCCATTCCCTCCCCACTCTTGGGGGAAGGATATTACAAAATCCCCATTCCCACCCCACTCTGGAGCCAGCCAGAGGTGGTATTTGCCGGTTCTCCAAACTACTCAAAATTTCTGCTACCGGGTCTCCAGAACCTGTTAGAACCTGCTGAATTTCACCCTTGCCTTCAGCTGAAAGCTAGGAGACCTCCAAGGTCCCTTCTAAACCCTATTATTATTCCATGTTCTATGTTCTAACTCAGCCTACTGGACTGAATATGTATTGATCTAATACTTACCATTCAACTTACATTTCTGGGTGCTTTTGGTTAGATGAAATACAGAAAAAGTAGAAGAAACACATATTTTTTGAAGGGGCAGGCAATGGTTCAATTTTCACAAGGCTGAAGACATATGCCAGAAATATGCTAGAGATTCGTGTATAATTTATTTTAGAGATAGAGAAAATGTGTAACCCAAGGAGTTTTCAGATCACTCGGGAGAAAGGGACACATCAATTCTAAGATTGTCAACTATCTCTGGAGTGCAGGTAGTACCAGCCTTCCCACCCTCCCTGACAAACACCCCCTCCCGTTGTGTCAAAATGACTCAAGATTCGACTAGTTTATGTGTACTGTGCTGTCATGTTATAAATCCATTAGGAAGAAAACAGAGTTAGTGTTATAAAAAAACACAGAAATCTGTCAGACTAAGTGAAATAGAGTAGGCAGAATGCTTTTAGAATGTGGTGGGTAAGGTGTTAGTTTGTTTTTGTTGTTTTGCCTAAATACCATATTGAAATATTTCTGTTACTTTATGCCTCTAAGGTTCATGTAAAAGGAAGCAGACCAACAAAATATCATCTGTGTTAATTGTTATCCTTTTTATCCTTTTTAAGGGTTCAGGGATATCTTTAAAGACAAGAGGGTGTTCAACTTTGTAAGAGTGGTACAATGCTGGTGCCTTCGGAGGAAGGCACAAAATGGGATGGGAGGAGGCCCTCCCATCAAAGGTAGAACATCTACCTTTAAAGAATATATCCAACACTGGGGTCCCTCTCCTGTCTCTTTCAAAGTTTAGAAAATTGTAACATCAGGTAAGTCATAAAAGGAATATAGAGAAGTCTGTAGATTGTTATGTTGGGGGAGAAGGTTGACTTTCTGTACCAATAGATATCCTGGGTACTGGGAAATGTACTGAATATTAGCATCCTAATTTGTGTTTAGGGTTCAGTAGGTCGTAAGTTTATTATTCATTCATTGAAACCTGAAAAATCTGTGCTTCCAGATAATAACAGTTCTCCACAAAAATCACAATTCTTTCATGTTAAAATCCTGCCTTTGTCTGGAGACTAGCATATGGGGAATCAATAAAACAAGAAGGTTATACCTGATTCTTGATACACAGTAGGATAAAATGTTAATAGATTCCCATCTTAACTGATATCTAAGAGTCATAGTTTTGCCCTTCATTTTTCTCCAGGAAGAATTGAAGGAAAGGAAGGAAGGAAGGAAGGAAGGAAGGAAGGAAGGAAGGAAGGAAGGAAGGAAGGAAGGAGCTAGAGAAGTCACTGAGTCAAAATGTTTTCTGTAGGCTAATATTCATTGTTTTTTTTAGATAGTTTTTATTAAACAATTTTTTTAAAAAAAAATATTCTTATTGTCTTCTATTCAACCCACCAAATTTGGCAGATGTTTTTAATTTACAAAGAAATGATATATCCAACTGATCTTATCTTTGTGTCTTTCAACTATATCCATGCTAGTTATTGATTCCTGTTAACATATTCAAGCACTGTTCTCTAGGATTAACATGACCTTGTCAGAAAATAGTTGCTTCCTGTTTCACTGTAATATCTACTCAAGGATGTCTATTATGATGAGACTCACAAGAAGACATTTTATTGTGATTGCTGTCTATGCACAGTATTAAACCCTGCAATACAAGCACCAAGAATGTCATTTTCATTGCTTCCCTGAAGGATTGGAAATAGAGTATAAGATAATTAGATAGATGGGAATGACATTAAATAACAGAATTGGACCTGGTAACTTTTCCCCAAGCTGAAAATTGTAGATTTTGATGCCTTCCAGCTGATAACTGATTGAGAAAAGGAATGAGATACAACCCTCCTGAGACTTTACCATGTCAGAATTCATATTTAATCATTTTAATGATTCCCAATGTTATATATTCCTTAGGTTTCACTTAAACAAGTGAAACAAATTAATCATGAATTAACTTTGCCCCCCTTTATTTTATGAAGGACAGGTTTAGCACTTATAACTTTTCTAATGCTCATCATATTTTCTGACATTATTCCTCCACAGGCATTTCAAGGCTCCACCATCTCAAGAGGACCATAAGACAGTCTCAAAAGGACTGTATCACAACTTTTACTCAACAACGTTTGCACCTTTATTTAGTTAAAAGATAGTCAATGCATAGCTCTTTTCTTTTCCTGAGGAGCTCTCTATCCAGTGGTCTGTAGCTGTCCTCTCTTCTCAGAGAAATCTTCCCAGAAGTTAGTTTTAGCCCAAGAAAAGACCACAAGAGGGATTTCCCCCTTTTGGGTTTTCAGACTGGATAGGCAGGTAGGGAGTTTCAGAGTAATGGAAAAATATGTCACAGAAGACAAGCACACCAACAGTTACACATTCTGCCGCTTCCACCAAAATGTTTTTTCAGAAATTCAGTCAAGAGAAATTGGAAATAAACCACTTCAAAAAAACAAAAAAACAAAACTAAGAGCCTTTTTATTGTGTGTGTGGTGTAGGGAGGTACTGAAACATTGCAAAGCGGATTTCTGAAAGAAGAAGGGAAGATTTTTGAGTCATTGCTAGAAAAATTTGCACACAGCCTTCATTTTTAAGCAAAGGTGGCAAGAGGAAGGACTGAGAATGGATTTATCACAAAGGAATTACAAAATAGGGAAGAACATGACTTTTACTTAGTATGGGAAAAGTGGTATAGTTGATTGAAAGATAGGAAAGAGATGAAGCAATAGGAAGTAAATAAAATGACCAAATATAATATGATGGAAACAAAGAACAGACATAGGTTAACAAAGATCAATATTAGATAGATAAAAGGGAATGACCAAATAAGGAAGAGTCAAAATACAAAGAGAAATGTATATTATAGTTGCGACAAACTGGACATGTATTGAAATGGATATTTATATGTTTTTATGTTTTATACATTTCATTGTTCTGTTTAGTTTATACTTATAAATAATATATATATATATATATATATATATATATATATAGAGAGAGAGAGAGAGAGAGAGAGAGAGAGAGAGAGAGAGAGAGAGAGAGAGAGAGAGAGAGAGAGAGAGAGAGAGACACGGAGGGAGGGAGAATGGATTTATCCTAGAACAACCTGATTGTCCTAAACAGGGCAAGGACTTTGCTTCCTTGGAATGAGCAATTAAATCTTTCTCTCCTTATACATGCCAATGGAATCAAAGGTTGCCATGGCATTTTTATCTCTGGATGGAAGATTTTATCCCTCTAGCCAGTAATACAAAGTGCATAGAACATAGAATCATGGGGCTGGAAGGAATAGAATCATTTGGGTCTTCTAATTCAACCCCCTGATTAGGACAGGAGTCTTATACCATCCCAGTCAATGGCTGTCCAGTTTATTTTTGAAAACCTCCAGTGACAGAGCACCCACAGGTGAACTATTCCATTGATTAATTGTTCTCACTGTCAGAAAGTTCCTTCTTATTTCTAAGTTGGATCCCTCTCCCTCTTTAACAAGCTTCCACCTATTATTTCTTGTCCTGCCCTCAGGTGGATAGGAAAATAAACCAACAGCCATTCAAGCCCTAGAAGTCAGTTACCAAGTCCCCCCAATCCTTCTCTTCAATAGGCTAGATCAGTGATGGTTAACCTTTTTGCCGTCACTGCCAAAAGCGGGGGGAGTGCAGAGGGGGCACACAGGCACGTACCCACATCCATAATTCAATGCCGCCCGTGCCCTGCCCCCACACATGTGCAGGCGACCCCACCATGCTCCCACGCACATGACCCCCACGCACCTCATTTTGGGCTTAGCAGGCCTACCTGAAGCCTTCAGAGTCCAGAAACAGCCTGTTTCCAGACTTCCGTTAGGCCCATTTTTCACCCTCCCCAGACTCCAGAGGGTTTCCTGGAGCCTGGGGAGGGTGAAAATAGCCTCCGCCACCCCCCTGGAGGCCCTCAGGAGGCAAACAATGCCCTCTCAGAGCCTCCGTGCAAGCCCTGTACTTACCTGGCATCCAAAACGGGCCATGTGGGGACTCCTGGGAGGGGAGGGGTGGCATGGGCGGGGCCAGACAAAAATCAGCTGGCTGCCACGCGCATGTGTGCTGGAGCTGAGCTAGGGCAACGGCTCATATGCCCACAGATATGACTCCACGTGCTACCTGTGGCATGCATGCCATAGGTTCGCCATTACGGGGCTAGACATATTTAGCTTCCTCAGTTGTTCATCATATGATTTAGCCTTCAGACTTTTAATCATTTTTGTTGCTGCTCTCTGCATCTTTGTTTGCATTGTGGTGACCAGAACTGGATGCAGTATTCCAAGTGTAACCTTACCAGTGTGGTATAAAATAGTACTATCAGTTCGCTTCACTATAACTTGACATTACAATGCAAACTAGGCCCCTTACATCTATTCAGTATTATAACACACCTAAAAGGGGGCGGGGGGCAAGACTTGTGAATGCAACTTGCATTCTATCATTCTCTTGGATTGTTCAAAATGCTTCTGTACCTAAGGTGGCCTTCCCATGCTGATTTAATGAAAGAGTTGAGCCAAGTGCTGAAACTACTAATATATATTACAGGGTATGTAATCATATAGGTCTCCACAGCTACATATTCTACCATATGCTTTCTATTTGCCACTCATCAGTCTTTCTAAAACTGAAATTGAAGTAGAATAGAAGAACACCAGGATCTTGCTATTTGCATACAGTACATAGCAGTACTGAACTAAATACAGCTAATGCCTATGTTAGGAAATAGTCAATGTAGGCAACTCCAATTTTTGAAAAGCGTATTTTGCTTTCTGCTGATAGACTTTCAAATAAATTTGAATTGCATTGTTCCAGTGGGTAAACACAGGGGCTCAGAAATTCCCAAGAGGGAATGAAACATTAGATATGCTGTATTTGCCCTGAGCATAAGAAAAGGATTTTTTTTGTCTCCAACTATGTCAGCATGGCAGTGTGTGTGTGTGTGTGTGTGTGTGTGTGTGTGTGTGTGTGAGAGAGAGAGAGAGAGAGAGAGAGAGAGAGAGAGAGAGAGAGAGAGAGAGCGCGAGCGCTCAATAAATATATCTGCTTATGCTCCTGCTGTCTGGACTTCATACAACTTCTGCCTTTTCATAAAAAAAAACATTCTGCTTTTAAATAATCCAAGAAAGAAAATAACCTAGTTTGGAAGACTTCAGAGCACTTTGAATCTCAAAGCCAACAACTTGGTTACTAAATAATGCAAGGAAAGAAAAACCTTTCCTGCGCAGCAAAGTAAGGACAGGACTTCAGGTTTTGAACTAGAGGAGTCGGTTAAGATAGGAAAAGTAGCATTCCCGCAGATTGAACTTTCAGTTCAGCATGATGATGTTCATCCATCGTGTTCAAAGAGGAATTTGACATCTAACAGGTTATGGGCTTTCCACGATGTGTCTGCAGGTGGCTGGTAAGGCCTATACGGGCACAAAATATTCTGCCACATGTCGGGCAGATGTGTGGGCACCATTGTTGCAGCATTTGCAACTCTGGCTTTGCGGAGTGGTCGCTTCTCTTGTGCTATAATTGTTCTTCCGTCCTCTGATGTCTGGCATCCTTGGTGGATCAGCACGTGCCATGTTGATCAATCTTGTGTCAAGGTTTCCCAGGAGGTGGTGTCAATATCCAGTTCAGCATATGGCAAAGGTGTCTTGCGAGGAAGATTTGTTGATGAAGAAAAGATGATGTTTTTTCTCCCAAAGCTGCCTTTTTCTTCAAAAGGCAACTGGATTGTTTTGTCCTTGAGGAGGAAGAAGAAGAATTTTTGCTTCCCATCCGAGAAGCTTCATCAGTTCTACTGGCATGGAAGGGGAATGGAAGGATAGTTATTGACAGTTGAGATTGGATGGTGGAGGGATTTTTATATATATATATATTAATGCTGGATTAATTCCCCAGCAAACACGGTTTCTCAAAGCAAGGAGTAATGGCATAACCTCAACATCATCACAATTTGCCTGCAAGGTCTTGTGCAGCCAGTTTCTTGTCGTTTTAATACTTTTTTTTTTTTTTTGCAAATGATGTTGACTAGGATTTTTTTATATATATAAACTAGGGAGAAGCAGCAGAGAATCTCTGTTAGGACAGATGTGAAATCAGCAGGACATTTTCCATCACAGAGTAGGAAAAACCCAGGAAGCGTAGGTTTGGTAGTACATTGCCATATAATATATATTATATATTTTTAAAAGGAAATATTAACTTGGATGTCCTCAGAATCTTATATTTTGCAATGAATTGGATTAGGGATAGCAAAAATGGTCGAGCTGAAGGAACTCATTTCCCACAGTCGGCAATGTGCCTAAGAGAAAACCAAATGGCTCTGAATGTGCACCACGTTCATAAATATATTTCTTAATTGCAATGATGGAACCCAAAATGCCAGTGCAATCTGTCTCAGCTGTTTGAATTATTAATGGTTGTAGAGTACTTGTGGTTTCAGAAAAAGGCAGAGAAAGATTGCTTTTCATCTCCACATAGGCATGGACATAAGTGCATTGGATTCAGTGATTTTATGAACAAGCACACAGACATCCTGATGGAAATCTGAGATATGAAGTACATAGCAAACTGGAATGAGTAACCATAGTATCACTGGGATGATACCATAATATCACATAGGGATGACAGTGATACCACCATTCCCAAAAAATAAAAATTGGTTAGCAGTCTGATGTCCCAAAGGTGCTTTTTCAGGAGGCAACTGGACCTTCTTGTTTTTCCTTTGAAGACATTTCGCTTCTCATCCAAGAAGCTTCTTCAGCTCAGACAGCTTCAAGGGATATAAATCCTTCAATTCCCCACTATCCTCTCAGAGCTGAAGAAGCTTCTTGGATGAGAAGCGAAACATCTTCAAAGAACAAACAAAAAAAGTCCAGTTGTCTCCTTTGGGACAATCAAGACCTGGATGACTGAGAATCTCTACAGACTTTTAGCATTCCAATGCATGAAGAACGATTATTACAAAAATGGGGTGAGATGCTAGTTTGCCTCCTTGTGGTGCAACCTGGATAGTATGGTAGTGTGAACCAAATGACTAACAACAACTGACAGCCAGACTACATTGAAGAATTGTCAGTTAATGACAGTTGGCAGCCATACATCTTTGTAGAACTCCTGGCTCTCTAAATACATGGCAATGGATAAACAAAACAGGTCTAACAGGACATATCAAAGCTGGTTTCCAGAGAGATTTAAAAATTGCAACTATGTTCATCAACCTTACTGCAGTTTACGATACTGTGTGGAAGTAGTGGAGTCTTGTCTCTACCCCTCAGTGTGACTGTGGTGCTCCTCGACAAAATATCCACCACATTGTGTCTGAATGTCCATCAAGAGCTTACACTGGCCCAATGTCTGATTTTTTTCAACATAGATCACCCTGTACTTGAATGGCTTGGTGGACTGGACATTAACATTTGAACTACTATAAGTCCATGTATTTGCCATACGCTAAATAAATAAATTACAAAAATTCATTCACAAATCAGCTTTATTCTTTTTTCAGGTCCTATTTATATTCATTTGAAAATGTGCTTTGTTTCAAACACATATATTTTGTCTGAAGCTGGCTGAGATTCAGAGATAAGCACCGTCCCCTTGAGTAGGTCATGACTGGGCTTTTACATTAAACCTTTTGTCTGAAGATGTAGAGTCATAACTTCAATATGGTTTCTGAGGTGCTGATGGTGTCAGAATAATCATGAATGGGAAAAAAAGGATGTCAGAGAGTATCAATCATGTGAGTTCACAATGGACTTGACAGAGATCAAATTGTGCATCTCAAGTGAGGATTGGATAGACGATAGGACTCATTTATTTTCTTCTTCTGTTATTCTTTGCCTACTATTCCTTGCCTTCCCATTCATGATAACACAAAATACATTATATGAGGGAACAATGCTTGTTAAAAACACAACATAATATGAAAGCAAAAAAACAAAACAAAAACAAAAACAAACAAAACCCAACCCCAGAGATATATTATAAAAAGATTACATGTATTAATGCATACCTTTAGAAAACTGTAATTTAACCATGTATATAGATTTTTATGCAACCTTTAAAAAATGTTCTCAAGCAGATAAAGATACAGAATAAAATAAATTGAATTTCAGACTAGCAAAATGAGAAATAAGAAAGCAAACTTTATCAACTTCTAATCACCTCGTCAATTTATGATATACAGTAGATAATTTGGGTAGAGAAAATGTAAAGGATAGTATAATTATTTTACTTGGGAATGTATTTTGGATATTATGTCAGGCCACATTTTTAGTAATATGTCATTCTTAGATTTCAAGCATACATATCATTTGATGACTATGCAATGAATGGTGTTATGACAGTCATGCAAGAAAAATCTTATGTGCATCTACATTTCCATTAATCACCTCTTTGGATTTATTGTTGTCCTGACTGATGGGAAGGCATTTTTGAAAATAGCTTACATGCTTCAGAGAAAAATGGAAATAAGCACCATGCAGAAGCTTAGTGGAGTAATGCTATCCTGTTGCTAAGTAACATGGTATCCTCAAAGGTCAGTCTCTAAAAGTTGACAGATTTCAGTTTTCCCATTTGAAAAAAAGGGGGAAACAATAATGAAATAAGCCATGAAAATATAAGGTAATTTGAAAAGAAAAAGCTTTTTTCCCAATGGCAGGAAGAGAACAATTGCTACTTGACATGGTTTCAGGAACATTAAATTTCAGTGGTTAATTTTGACATTGAGAAATGCCAGATTCTTATGTAAAAGTTACTTAAATCTCAAGGACCAACACCATATTTATGGCAAAACTCTCTCTCCCTCCCTGTCCCTCCCTCCCCCCCCCCCAAATAATCAGTTAAAAGGCTACATCAACATAGGAACTGTACCTATTACATAATAAATAATATTGCTGTATTAGTATAATATTTGAGTGACTGCTCTGCCCCAGTTACTTCTTCCTCTGGAGCAATCCAAATAAGATTAGAATATTTTTGGACTTCAAGATCAGATTTCCAAATTGGACTAGGTGTTCTCTAGGATCTACTAAAAAAAAAACCCTGGGCTTTTATCTGCACAAATATTCAAAGTGTGGAAATTAGTCCACTTATACTGTACTTGTAGGATGTAAAGGATACTTATAGAGAAAATATGTAGACTAAGAGGAAGATGCTGATAACGTATGGATACATTGGATTTTTTTTTATCACAGAAAACAGCTAAGACATAAAACACATCTGATCTAAATTTCTTTTGTCTTTTTTTTGTATATGTTTTATTTGTAATTTTCCTTTAGCAACCAACATACTTTGTGGACAGTGTATTGACTGGGTCAATATATTCTTTACACAGCACTAACAATAATAATATAATATTATTATTATATACCTAATATAATATACCTAATCCTCATCTTCCAACTTCTAACCTTAATATGCTCATTGTAATTATAATAGATTCTTTATGTATCAATATATATAATATTGTTTTCCCAATTTGTGCTTGTTTCCCCACCCCCATTCCCCACCCCCACCCCCTTCACAACTTTGCCTTTAAATAATACCATTCTCTCTTTCTGATTCTTTTTTTTTATTGCAAAAGTTTTACAATTACATTTTCACCCCATTTCCCACCCCCCAACCCACCCACACCTCCCAACCTCATCCTCCCTAACTCTCCCTAACCCTCCCCTCCCCCCGGACTTCCATACACTATACTCAGATCAAGAGAAAAAAAACCCCTTTGTATAAAACTTGAACCCCACTCTCCCCCTTATAATTTTTCATCTTCATTACATTAAAATATTTCTATCTTAATATAACATTTTCAAATAAAAACTATTTGATACTTCCTGGTTTGATATTTGTTCTGAACATAATCTATCCATTTTTTCCATTCCCATTCATAAGTCTCTTGTGAACAATCTTTTAAATATGCCGAAATCTTCGCCATCTCTGCAAAACTGGCCATCTTCAAAGTCCATTCCTCGATCGTGGGCAAAGCTTCATTTTTCCAATATTTACCTATCAATAATCTCGCAGCTGTTATCATGTACAATATCAACTTTGTTTCACCCGAAGTAAAACCCTTAACTATACCCAATAAAAACAGTTGTGGAGAAAATTGAACTTTTTTCTTCAAAACATTCTGCATAACCCACCAAATTTTTATCCAAAAAGCCTTAACTTTCTTGCAAGTCCACCAAACATGATAATATGTAGCATCTAAACAATCACATCTCCAACATTTTGGCTGAACATTAGGATACATACATGACAATTTTTTGGGGTCTAAATGCCATCTGTAAAACATTTTATAGAAATTTTCCCTTAAATTCTGCAACTGTGTAAATTTAACGTTCTGAACCCAAATTTTTTCCCATGTTTCCAACATCACTGGCTCTGATGTTGATGATAAAATGCAGAGAGTTGAAAATGAAATTGTAATGTTGCAATTCAGGGCCATGGAATTCGCTATAAGGCTCCGAGGAATTAGAGAAGATGACAGACAGGATTTGAGACAGATTTGTGCTGAGGCCTTGGCAGTGTTATTAAAAATTAATCCTGATGTGGTTTTTTATAAAATAGACAAAATTTACAGAGTCAACTCTTGGGTGGCCAGACAAAGACAATTGCCTAGAGATGTGGTGATATATTTTACAGACAGAGCAATAAGATATCCTGCAAAGATCTTTTCTCTCCTCTGTGCAAGTTGGGCGGGGGGGCTCAAATTGGAGTTTACAAGGAACTCCCACCTAAAATGTTGAAAGCTAGAAAAGATTTTGGCTTTCTAGTAAATGAACTGAAAAAACAAGAGATGCCATTCCGGTGGGATGCCCCAACTGGTATAATTTTGAAATACAATGGAGAAAGATATCGCTTGAATACTGTTGAGAAGGTGGAGCATTTTTATTCTACTATTCTTAAAGAAAGAACACCATCTCCACATACGTCTACACTGCTGGAGATTAAGGAGAGTGATAAGAAGCAACTCGAGCAAGAGTTGCAAGAACAGTCTAAGCAGGTGGAGCCAGAGGAAATGCAGGGTGCTGTAGGAGGCCTTCTCGAGGAGCACCTGATAGAATCTCTTTCTGATTCTTGATCACTTTCTCCATAAATATATTTAAACATCAGTAACATTTCTTCATACAATGTATTTGTTGACCCCTGCTGAATCACTAATATTTAATATTTTTAGATATTACTCAATGTTCCACCATAATTCCAATAACTCAATTTTCTATAAACACCAATAACACCAATTATTAATAAAGTTTAATCATATTGGTAATTTACAATATTTATCATTATAATTTGCAATTCAATTTGTCTTGCAAATCTTCAAAAAACTCACAAGATATTTCCAAACATCCAAGTCACCTACTGAAATAGAATCAAGGTCAAGTGACCTTCCAGGTGTTATTTACTTTCACTCCTTTTCTTTGTGTATCTTAAACCAGCAGTCACCAACTGGTGGTCCGTGGACCACTGGTGGTCTGCAAGAAAATTTTGGTGGTCTGCAGAAAAATTATTTGCATTTTTTATATTGCACTAAATCAGGGGTCCTCAAACTACAGCCCCTGGGCCAGATACATGCAATGAACATTTGTGTTGCTGCAGAGAGTCTCCCCGTTCTGGATCTTTTTGTGCAGGTTGGAAGGGGGCAGAAATTCCGACTTGGGGTCTGCTTCAGCCTCCTGGTGCGGGGCTTTGGGCGAAGACTGCAGGGAAGTGCAGCTGGTGGTGAAGAGCCGGAGGGCCTTGTTCTAGTGGGACTGCATCATGGCCTGGAACCGGCTGATCATCTTAGCCCGCTGAACCTCCACGTGCTGACACTTGGCCTTGCACTCCTGCAGATCTTTCCTCTGCTTGGAAAGCCTATGCTCATAGTCCTCAGTGAGGTGCTTCTGCTGAGCCTCCTTCTCAGTCAGATCCAATTTGAACTGAGCCAGCTGTTTTGTCAACTCTTTCTCATGGTGGCTGCTTAGCTCCAGCACCTGCTTCTTGTTGGGGCCCTAAGGAGCCTGGGTGGACAAGTGAGGAGTGGTGAGTAGAGGCTGGCAAGGCACCCCTCAACGTGAGTGACATCGAGTTGCCCATGCCCACACAGTCACATGACCACCTTGCCATGCCCTCCCAGCCATTCATTAGGCAGATCATATTAGTGGTCCGTGGGATTTAAAATTATGAATTTAGTGGTCCCTGGGGTCCAAAAGGTTGGTGACCCCTGTCTTAAACAATTCTCACTTTCCCATGCTGCAGTAATATTCTTCCTCCAGTAGATGGCTCCCCTGCTCCAAGTCCATTAAACAGCTGATTGTCAACCAATGTTGGGGGGGGGGAGAAATATTTTTTTAAAAAAAAAAGTTTCTCCCACTAATCACTTTTCAAAGTATTGTTAAATCTTTTCTAGGCTTTCTATATTTTAAAATTTCTATTAGGTATTTCTTTCACATCTAGGTCTTTACTCTTTCTTTTTCTACATGTATCCAATTGCCGCTTTCTTGACATTTGGAGATTATTTTTTAAAATTCTTTTACTTGGGTTAAGTCTCTAGGATAAAAGTTGGAAGCTGTCTCACCCAGTTTCAATGTTCTGTCCATGACTGCTCCATCACAAATCTTATTGTCCCAGTTGTCACAGCTCGTGACTTGCCAAAAATAGCCATCGTCCCTGCTG
This sequence comes from Arizona elegans, assembly GCA_022577455.1. Lineage (NCBI taxonomy): Eukaryota > Metazoa > Chordata > Lepidosauria > Squamata > Colubridae > Arizona > Arizona elegans. The sequence goes on along the minus strand of JAKOOJ010000040.1, from coordinate 4,852,945 downwards.
CCATTCGGGAGAGCTTTCTTTAGACCTAATGAGGAAATCGCAGTTTCCTCATGGTCAATGAAGTACCTCTCCTTCCTTCACCACTCCTCCAGGACAGCTTTGACCTTGTAGGGTCTCCCATCAAGCACATACCAACTAGTTTTCACAGAGCTCGGCATAGCTCTGCTACGTCCAGCCATTCTCACCATAACATCAATCATCTGATCTAAATTTCTAACGGTGTCAACATGATATAGTGATTAAAATTAAGGTGTTGAACTAAGAGTAACAAAACCTAGGTTCTACTATTCCTTTAGGTCTGAAAAAAAAAGCCAGCCAGGTATCTTCTCTACACTGGATCAATATGGTGGATATTGTGATGTTTAAGTTTCCAAAATATTTTTGAAAGTGAATTTGAATGTATGTTAAAAGAAAGTTTTATAAAATGCATTAGAATTGAGTTTAGATAGAAAGAGGAATTTTTAAAAGAAATATTTAGAGTTTTAAAATGAATATTTAAGAGATTCCTCTTTAAGGTTAAAGAATTTGAAAAAAATATATAGTGATTTTTGTTAATATAAACTATGAAATAGTTGATATATATATATATGTATATATATATATATATATATATTATTTCCTACAATGGGAGGAAATGGATTTGGTTAAAATGGTGATGTAAACTGTTTTAAACAAAAAGATTTTAAAAAATAACAATAATAGAGTTGGAAAGGACCTTGGAGGTCTTCTAATCCAATCATTTGGATTAGAAGCCATTAAACCATTTCAGACAAATCTCTTTCTAAAAACCTCCAGGGTTGGAGTGCCTACAACTTCTGGAGGCATGACATTTGATTAATTGATTGTTCTGACAGGAAATTTCTCCTTATTTTTAAGTTGGCTCTTTCCTTGATAAGTTTCCATCCATTGTTTCTTGTTCTGAATTCAGATGTTTTGAAGAATAGATTGACCCCCTCTTCTTTGTGGCAGCCCCTGAGATATTTTAACACTGCTTTCATGTTTACCCCTAATCCTTCTTTTCATTGAATGAGACCTACCTGCAGTTGTTCTTCATATGTTTGATTTGTTGTTTCTAATGGGATAATGCTTCTAGTTTCTACACTTGAAATAGGAAAACAAATGAAATTTGGAATTTAGTTTGAAGATTTAATAATTGTGTAGTTATAGATCTAGATTGTAATAAATATAGGTAATGTAAAAAGTTGAGGTTGTAAGGGTATTAGTATTTTATACTGTTGGAAAGAGTTGGGAGTCAGTATCTTTTTTCTCTCTCTTTTCCCTCTCATCTTGCACTTCCCTTTCCCTTTTTCAATTTTTTAAAACCTTTATTTTCATTGTATTTTATGCTGTGACAAAGCCTTAATAAAACTATCATTTAAAAATAATTTAACAACTAAGTTAATTGGGAATCCCATCTTATAATGTTTTACCCTGATATTTACAAATGTATATTTGCTGCCCAAACTCCTTAGAAATGCCAATGGAAGTCACATTTTTCACACAGTGTTCACTGTACTTGAATTTTAAATAGTTGTAGGCAAGGCTGGATCAGTTTAAAAGTGAATAAATAAAAAAGCACCAAAGAGAAACAGCAAGCTGAGTGGAAAATTAGTTGGAAATGGGAAATAAAACAGCAACAAGTAATGGTTGAAAGAGGCAAATAGTGGTATTTTAATTTTGTATTATTTTTATCAATTACATAGATGACAGGATAACAAGGCATCTTTCAAAAATGTGCTTTTGATACTATACAATAAGCAGAGGAAATTTGATTCTAAATACTACCAGTGTTAAATGACACAGACACCTGCAAATAGAATTTAAGTCCAGATAAATTGTCTTTGCATATTGAAAGTTAAATATTTATTGCTAAAGTGAACTAAATAACAGATAGTGCAAGCAACAAACACTGAAGAAGTTAATGAACTGTAATAAATTCTTCCTTCAAATTTTCATTATCAAAGTAACACAGAAAAATGAAATATTGGAATACTTAATTTGAACATGAATTCTAAATAAATGGCTTCATGGTCATGCAATACTAGATCTATCCTGCTACTCGGAGCTTAAACATTTTTAAAACAACTTATTTGTAAGTCAAATATTCTTAAGAATTTCCTTCTTAAAAATTTACCCTGACAACAATTCATAAATGCTTTATTAGGCAAATAAGAATCCATCAGACATGTAGTACATTCGCACATGTACCTTGTGACCCAAACATAAATTTCAACACCCTTGGAATTAATCATTCCAAATTAATTGGACTGCAGTTCCTATAATTCCCAGTCAGTGTGTCCAATGGCTATATGGGCTAAGAATTAATGGGGAGGTGTAGGTTCATACTTCTGGAAGAGCCCAGATTGTAAAAGGCTGACTTCCACAATGTTAGTCCCTATAACATTATACAAAACACAGAAAAGGAGACAGAAACCAAAAGAAGATGAGATGAGGGGAGAAATGAAAGGAAAATGCAGTTAAATTAGCATTATGTAATGATCTTTCTATTTCATTCTGCCCTTGGACACTGTCCTTGTTGCCACTATGTTCACTGATTGCTTGATATATTGGTTTTTGCTCTTTAATTTTTTTCTCTTCTCATCAACTCCATCTAACCATTGCTTTTTCATTGATTTTCCCTTCCTCTGGGGATTTCAGAACAATCCTGGCTGGGGAATTCTAGGGGTGGGGGTGGGGGGCTAGGACAACTTGCTGTGGCCAATTTGCCACAGCCAACTCAACATGGCCAATTTCTCTTGAGACAACTCACCATGGGAAAAGTTACACTAATATGAAAGAATTGTGAAATAGAATCATCTAAAAGGATGCCAAAGGAGGAAAAATGAGATGTGAATGACATAATTAATAATAAAATAATTAAATTGAATTGTTGCATTGTCCTGCCGCGAGTTGGCATGGAAGTTGTCCCATGGCAAGCTGGCCATGGTGAGTTGTCCCATTCCAATTCTGGGAGTTGAAATCCACACAACTTAAAGTTGCCAAGTTGAGAAGCACTGCTCTAGATTCATTTGCTCTTTCTTTATATATTTGTTTTATTTCATTTGCTTCATTCTCTTTCTATGACTAAATTCAACATTGGCCATTCCCTTTATATATGATCCTTGAGAGACTACATTGGAAGTTCTTACACATGTATGCATAGAGTCATGAGGGATGGAGTTTGTGTTGCTATATTGTGATGCATGTTGAACTGTTTGCCCCATTGATATCCCCCAAGCCCTATAGACTCCCATCCTCTGCAGCCCAAGATGGCTTTGATTTGATGAGAATACAATGAACAAAAATTTATAGAGCAAGTATAAGTATTCTAAGTATTCTAAGGTAAACAAGTTTACATGGAGTGGACTGATGCTTGTATTGGCAGCCTCATTAAATGGAACAATAATAGATAAAATTGAGATGTGTTAGAATAGGCATATTTATCCTGTTTCAAGATTGCAGCATTCACATATTATAGAACTGTACCTCAAAAGAAAACAGAAGGATAAAAAACCCATATTACAAACAGAAAACATAAGTACAAAAGAAAGTACAAAATAAAATAAGTTAGAAAATTTCATAAAATTCCAAGAGAGTAGCATTTTTAACAGACATTGCAGGAAGAGATCTATGTTAGTCTAAGGTAGCCAAAAATCAGGAGGAATCTGATAGCATTATTTCAGATGAACAACTTTTATTTAAAGGCATAAAATTTCATGAACTACAGCTCATTTTACCAAATGTGACAACACAATAGTGCAGGAAATTTCTGAACTCACATATATCAAAGAGTTTCAGGCTATTTTAGAAGATTTCAAAAAACAACCATTTGTTTGTTTGATATTTGACTGTTAATTGAAAATGTGTTTATAGGAAGCAGTTTGGAGAGATGATTTCAAGTTTTATCTTGGCCATAAGATCGCATTCAATTAAGACTCTACTACTTGGACCAAAAAGAAAGGTTTGGTCATAGAATTCCTGCTATGGGTTCACAAATGACTATTCAAAAGGGGGGTGATTAAATTCACAGGGGTAGTAAGTACATTGTTAAACAGGTTTGTCATTTTCTGTCAAAGCTATTTATTTATGAGTGTAGGGACAAAGCATATCATTCTACTTGTTTTTCTTGTAAATTGCTTCTAGAGTAGATTATGTGTGGCTGGTGCTGATGAGGAAAATATGGTGCAGAATAATGGCACAGAGCAGCAGAGGTTATAAACAAATAATGAGCCTAGAAAGTATGAGAGCATGTACTAATATGTGCTCACCTGGACACACAAAAATAAAGACAGTGCCTGACTTCTAGCAGACACATAACCTTAACATCCACAAGTACTTGGACATGCAGGGATCAAGACTGTTAAAATATAGATTTGCAAAATTCATTGACATCCCTGGTCTATGTCTCCTTAGACAATATTGATAGGCTGTTACAGTACTTTTCATGCAATATTAATGCAGCAGTCCATTCCACACACACAAGAGTTCACTCTTCACTTTTGTAGGGGTTGCAGTATCTGATCATTGTGAAAATTTACTTGTTCTGTCAAGTTTTGGTTTCTAAAATGGCCACATAGAAGCCATTTAATATATCTATGCCAGGGAGATGATTAAGAATCCAAAGTAACCATGGTGTATAAACAAAGAGACACTGAGTAGATTCCTGGGTAGAAATCTTGTAACCAGCAACCATTCCTATGGTGCCTCTTCTCAATAGCAATAACAGCAACATTTCGGAGTAAACTACTACAAAGTATTTCTTGAGGGAACATCAGGGGAAAATATGGAAAGGTAATGTTCAGAAAAGACCAATATATTTCAAAATATGTCACACCTAATTTCTGTACCCAATCTTAAGACTGAACAGTGTAACTTTGAAAGGCATCCAGAGACAGCTAGAATCAGCTTTGCTTTAGATTTGTTTAAAAAGAAGGACCACAGCCTACTAATCATCTCAAATATTCTTCGGCTAATGTCCAGGTACCTGAGATTTGTCTGAAATGGAAGAGAATATCTGATCATTGTGAAAAACTGATAGGAGGGAGGGAGATTTGGGAGGAGGGAATGATTCTAAGTGAATATTAGAGTTCAAGGAGAATATTTGTTTTCTCTAGGCCAGAGAGTGATTCATATGCTCAGTACAGATACTCAAGTTATAGACTTTTAGCGTTCAAAATGCTTTGGATGCATTATTTAGTACTGATCTTTATAATAAATCTATAAGCTAAGTTCGTATTTTTATTCACAAGTTGTTGGAGTGGAGGAGAGAACTTGAAGCAAAAAAAATTAATGATGATTTTCATAGAACCATCTAGTCAGGGCTGGATTTAGATGAAAAGAGGCCCTAGGCTATTCCACTTATGAGGCCCTTTCACCTATAGTGAAAGTGTAATTTTAATTTTGCTAAAAATTTGAATGTAGCCCCTCTTGATCCTGAGGCCCCTCTTGATCTTGAGGCCCTAGGCTGAAGCCTAGTTAGCCTATAGGAAAATCCGGCCCTGCATCTAGTAAATTCACTGAAGGAATTAAATTTTAGCTCTTTCCCACTCTCTCACTTACTGTGTAATCCCTGCATCTAAATAAATTCTGTTAGTGGTCAAAGAGGATGTGTAATTTTCTCCAATGGGAGTAGAATAATGGTTACATTTGTGCAGCCTGTTTTTGGAATCTCAGATGAAACACTTAGAGATCTGTAAATAGGAAATCCTGAATCAAAAACATACCATTCACTATCATTTCCTTTATTTATTGAGGACATTTCATCCAAATTCTTAAAACCCAGGATACCAAAATTTCCTTCTCAGAAGAAAGGCTGCAAATCTTAATTATCTGAGTGGCGCAGTGGTTAGAGTGCAGTACTGCAGGCTACTTCTGCTGACTCCCGGTTGCCTGCAATTTGGCAGTTCAAATCTCACCAGGCTCAAGATTGACTCAGCCTTCCACACTTCCTAGGTGGGTTAAATGAGGACCCAAAATTGTTGGGGGCAATATGTTGACTGTAAACTGCTTAGAGAGGGCTATAAAGCACTGTAAAGTGGTATATAAGTCTAAGTGCTATTGCTATTGCTATCTCCTGATCATCAGAAAGATTTCATTACAGAAGGAAGTTTTATGTCTCTACCTTCTCAAAACTAACTTACCCAGAAATGGGATCAGCCCAGTGAGCAGATGATATTATCATTGGCAGACCTCATGGATACCTGCAGTGAAGTTACCAAAACAATTTTAATAAAATTATCACAGCCAAATATTATTGGACCTAATTAGTTTATGAAAGAAAGGTTCAGTCTATTAAATAGGCAGGGAATAATGGAAAATACTGTCCTCCTTCAGACTCAGCATGTTATTTCATTTTGGCTTAATCTTTCATAAATACAGTAATATCTTAGGCTCAATTTCATATGTCACTAGGGCTTCTTATATAAAATGCAGTTTTAAAAAATGGCATAATAGAATATCCCTGAAATAGAATAGAAATTCTATTCACCAATGTTAGACTAATATAAACAAGTTTATTTATTTTATATATTATTATTATTAAATTTATTTGGAAGATGACTCAAAAAGTTTGATGGGCTTTTCAAACCAAAATTTGAAATTTCCATGCTGATTTCTATTTTATTTCTCCTTACCTAGTAGCCTGGCTGTTCTATACTTAAAAATGGTTTTATTTCGGTGGTCTGTACCTTTTTTAAATCTAGATCTTCAAAACAAATTGCTAAAATGTGCTATGCATAATGATATGTATATGATTATACTATATAGACAGGAACAAATTTCCAAGGATCTACCTATTATGGTGTGCAAATTTATTAATTAAACATAGCGAAGCAAAATTACCTTTTCAGAAATTATTGTTAAAATGGGCATGAAAGTTTTTCAGATTGCTCAAACTAGTATTTGCTAGTAGCCCATAAGAATAAATATCTTCAGAAACCCAGGAAAAATGATGGACCGATGATCAATAGATGAAGAATTGGGTTAGGAGTCATGGCAGCATGACAGGTTAAAAAAATACTTCTGCTACCGAATGTTGAAGTCAGAAAACATTATAAGTAAAGCAGAATGGGATATATATTCAGTACAGTATATAAGCCCAACTGCAGTGCAACAACAGAGCCACTAACAACAGAAACTGGACAATATTGGAAGAACACATGGGAGAAAAATTGACTTTGTATGTATTATAACTTTACCTTACAATAAAGTTAGAATTAGTACATTTGAGTGTGCTGCTTGCCTGGATTATCTTGCAAAGTTGATCTCAATCTTGCAAGTCTGAAGCTACCCCCTTCAATTTTACAGTCCAAAAAACTAGGAAACTAGACATTTGCTGTGCCTCCTATTCCTTCTCTGTGCTCACCTGCCACTTGTCTGACCATTATCTACTCTGAGGCTCTTCTTTCTGTCTTCTAAGGTCATTCCAAAATACTATTACAGCAGAGGTAATGGAGTTATAGTCCAGTCTGTATGGTGCTACAAAATACGCACATAAACACACACACACACACACACACACACAGAGAGAGAGAGAGAGAGAGAGAGAGAGAGAGAGAGAGAGAGAGAGAGAGAGATACACCATTCTTAAATTACTTTTCTTTATTTATTTGTTTATCTGCTTCTAAATTTTCTTCTTGGAATCTTTTGGAAATCTTGGCCATTGCTATTCAGAGCACTTACTAGAACGATCATTTCAAGTGGAGCCCTTAACCCAGTGACTCTACTTCAGAAACGATGTTTATTCATAGAAAAAATAATGAGCAATGTTTATTTATAAGTATGAGATGACATGATGAGCTATCTTATGCAAATTGCTATCAACGCAATGTTACTGCATTCTCAGTCAAATGGGTGAACACACCAATTTGTGATCTTCCCCTGCAAATGGGTCCTACCCTTAGGTGGCAGGCAGTAATATAATGTAGACTAGGCAAACATCCATCTGACTGCTATTCATACCCATGTAAGTTCCAATGAGTTGACCTGCACTTATTTTCAACTACATATGTTGGGGGAGGTGCTTGTGTTTGAATCAATTTCAATCTGGGTAACTACATGAACAATTCCCTGCAGTTTTCTTGGCAACTTTTTTCAAAAGTGGTTTGTCCTTGTCTTCTTAGAATTAAGAGAGAGTGATTAGATGAAAGTCACCCTAATCATGACTTCATACCTCTAATCAGGGTGGATAAAAATCAATGATTTTTTTTAAAAAATCAAAGAAATCAGATTTTTTTTAATTTAAATCGGATTTTTTTGGTTTAAATCAGATTTTTTGATTTTTATTGAATTTATTTTAATAAAAAACTTTTGGGGCAAAAATCTATCGTAAAATAGTTTTCTATTTAAGATACATAAATAATTTAGTTTATTCAGCATGAAATGGAGCTTAGTTATGTAGCATGAGGCTGTATATTCTGCAACACTGGGACTATTGGTGAGTCAACAGTGGGTCAAAGGAGTAGAAGAGATGACAGTTGCTCTTTAAAAAATATGATTTAAATCGAGTTGATTTAAATCAATTCTTTTCACTAGTGATTTAAATCATGATTTAAATCATGATTTAAATAGACTCAATTTAAATCAAATCCACCCTGCCTCTAATAGATCTAGAACTCACAACTTCCAGTTTCTTGCCATCTACATTAAACTGGCTCTCATGCATAGATTGCTATCAGCCTTCAAATTATCTTGAAAAGTTATGTCCTATCAGATATCTAACAACACAGTACATATATACACATACATATTGCAAAACAAGAAGGATTTTAAAAAACCCTCATGAATAAAACTACTATAACAATAAGAGGACAATACTTGTCATTTAAAAGACAGCCAGAAGAGTTATTGCAATCAAAATAATAAATCTGGAGAAACGTAGCATGACTAAAAAACTTTATAAAACTTTTATATAAAACAGTTGGATTTTATGTTATGTGAAGCTAAAGTATTTGCATCTGATAGACCTATATTGGAAGATGGTTGCTGATGGAAATCAGTTACGTTCATTTGGAACCTAACACGCCAGATATCACTGTTGTTGAGAGCCAAAGTGTACAATTTATTGATATTGCTATACCAGGAGATGCCAAAGTCAAAGAAAAAGAACTGGAAAAAAAATCATGAAATATCGCGACCTGGCCATCGAAACTACACGGCTATGGATGAAACATGTAACAGTGATACCCATTGTCATTGGGGCACTTGGTACCATGTCTAAGAATTTGCAAAATGCATCACAAAGTTGCAGCTTCTTGCTAGAGTGCCAGCGGAACTGCAAAAGACTGCACTATTTTATTTGTTTGTTTGTTTATTTATTTATTTATTTATTTATTTATTTATTTATTTATTTATTTATTTATTTATTATATTTATATACCGCCCTTCTCCCGAAGGACTCGGGGTGGTGAATATCCAACAGATAAAACACAAGAAATACAAAATTTAAAAACAGTATTAAAATCCAATTAAATTAATTTGGCCCACAATTAAAAGCACCCCTGTATTAAAACCCATAATTAAACAGTTTAAAAATTAAAACAATTTAAAAGAGTTTAGGCCAGCCCGGCTTGTTGGAATAAAAACGTCTTTAGGGCATGGCGAAAGGTGCGTAGATCCGGGATCTGCCGTATCTCTGGGGGCAGCTCATTCCGGAGTGTAGGTGCCCCCACAGAGAAGGCTCTCTCCCTGGGGGCCGCCAGTTGGCATTATTTGACCGACGGCACCCTGAGGAGCCCCTCTCTGTGGGAGCGTACTGGTCGGTGGGAGGCTATCGGTTGCAGAAGACGGTCTCGTAAATACTTCTCGGAACAACATACATTTTAAGAAGATACTTGATTGATACCTAGTATGCTGGCAGCAATCCATATCAACCATCAGTGCCAATCAATGATATTTGTAATAAATTTTTAAATGTTCAGTTGACTGAGTTTCATGTTTAATGAATAAAAGTTTATAATAATAATTCCATTAAAATCTTGATGATAGAGATTGAGACCAAAAGGGAAGCAAGTAAAGACACACAAAAAAGCCAATTTAGCATATTAATTAATTAATTAATTAATTAATTAATTTGTTTGTTTGTTTGTTTATTTGTTTATTTATTTAATTCAATTCAATTTGTATACCGCCCTTCTCCTAGTGGACTCAGGACGGTGCACAGCCAGAACTAAAACACATACCAATACAAAATTTAAAATTATTAAAAGAATTACATAACTGGCCCAAATTTAAAACAATTTGAATTAAAACCCAATGACAATTTAAAAGCTAAAAAGTAAAAAAAAACTAAAAAAAAGACTATATACATACATACATATATATATATATATATATATGTGTGTGTGTGTGTGTGTGTGTGTGTGTGTAATATTTTAGCATTTTGAGTACAATTTTCATTATGTGAACAATGAAGATATATGTAAAGGTGAAAATATTTTTGCAATAGGTCCCTTATGGAAAGAGGTTGTCTAAAGAACTAAAGGTTTTCATTTGAGCTCAACAAACAAGATCTTCGTGCCTTGCTAAAAAAACAAAAACAAAAAAACAAAACAAAACAGGAGACTGAGAAGCCCATCCGCACCAACTTGATTTCTGGCAACTTATTTGTGAGAGACACACACAATAAAATAAGTCTAATGTGGGCCGAGCTAGATGCTATCACAGACTAGGAAAAAAGCAACAGCGGGAACTTTAATAATACAAGCTCTAAGATCATGTGTTTGGGGAGCATAGATAAAACATTTATCATTGATCAGGAACTCAGGTGGGAATAAGAAAAAAGAATGCCAGCCTACACCGAGTTTTGTACTTCTTGCTTTCTACAGAGCTAGTTTTCAATGACAGTTTGATCAATTGGTCGGAGATGATATAAGAATTGATTTTCAGTTTACATTTTGCTCTTACATCCACACTTCTGCTACTAATATGTAGATGACCATCATGTCTCAGCACATAATCCTTTTTCTCTTGAGTTGAATGTACACTGCTCAAAAAAATAAAGGGAACACAAGCAGAAGACATCCGAGATCTGATGAATGAAATAGCCTTATTAAATACTTTGTTCGTTACATACAATAGTTTTTTGTTTCCTTTAGTTGTTTGAGCAGTGTATAAACTACTGTATGTAAAGAACAAAGTATCTGATAAGGCTATTTCATTCATTCAGATCTCGGATGTCTTCTGCTTGTGTTCCCTTTATTTTTTTGAGCAGTATATTTTAGTTTATTCTTTTTTTTAAAAAAAAAATTATGCCTTCAAGTTAATGTTGACCCCTGGCGATTAGTCCAGTGGTGGGTTCCTCCCGGTTCGGTCCGGTTCGGCCCAGCCGGTAGCGGTGACGATATGATGTCACCAAACCGGTTCTCCCCCCCACCCCACCCCCCACCCCCCCACCCCACCCCCCACCCCCCACGTTATTCTTACCTTTTATTTGGTCCCACCCCCAAATAAGGAGCCATCAGCTGCCTCCTGAGTCCCAGCTGATGACTAGAGGGGAAAAAACTGTTTAAACTCTTGCCGCAGGGCTTCAAAGGGCCATCCTACAGCTGATCAGTGTTAAAAGCAAACAAATGAGTCGGGTCGTAAGTGCGAGGACTGGTCATAAGTGTGAGGACCTTCCAGAAATGACTCTGAGCAGCTAGCCACGCCCACCTAGTCACATGACCTTTAGAACCCACCCCTGGATTAGTCCCTGAAGTGGAATATTTTGTTTCTTTTAATCTCATTTGTATAGTCAAATGCTTGTGCATTGAAAATAGGGCTTAAGCTATTCTGTTTCGCTTTAATCTTATTTGTATAGTGAAATGTGTGCTCCTTCTTAATGTTTAACTTTCACTTGCGGTTCTCAAGAACAGACTGCTTAGTATTTTGGACCTGATTTTATAGGCTGAATTGCAGTAGTAGGATAACTAGATGCAAGTTGATTCAGCATTTCTGTAAACTGAGTAATTAATCTGTTCACTGAAGCCTGGGAATTCTGGAGATTGTGCTCCTAAACATTTGGAGGAAAAGGCTACTTTGGGGGTTTTGGAGATGAGAGTAAACCTTTTTTTTTTCTTTACAGGGAGGATACATGAGATGAGGGTGTAGCTAACTGATGAGGCCTTATAAGGCTATAATAGATCTATCTTAGTCTCCCAATGGGTAGCAAAGGGTCTGCTGGCTGCCAGAAAAAGAAGAAAAAAAAGCCCAGAAACTAGTGAATTGTGATTTCACTGAACTAGGGCTGCCTAATATCTTAGTTTACGTAGGTAGAACCTGGCTAAAGAGACATACATACATACATACATACATACATACATACATACATATTGTTTTCTGAGGTTTTCACAGGTGTTTGTATGTAGGTCTTTGGTTATTCGGGTTTTCTCCCACGTAAATTTGGAAGTACCTTGGCGACGTTTCGACGAAGTCTCATTCGTCATCTTCAGGCTGGTGTCTTCAGCCTTATGCTTCTAGGAGCAATGTGTGATCGTGGTTGTTCCAATTTTACGTGGGAGAAAACCCGAATAACCAAAGACCTACACACACACACACACACACACACACACACACACATATACACACACATACACAGTATATATATTTTATTTCTACATTTTTCTTTAACATAAATGAATGCTTAATAAACAGTGTATTGTTGTCCGGGTCAATTTACTGAATCTCTGTTTTTTAAAAACCCCTCAAACTTAGCTTCTTTTTAAAAATTTCAAACTTATTTGGACAATATGATTATCTTTTCCCATATCTCATGGGACTGTAGAGATCTGAACAATGAATATTTTAGAATGAGACTAATCATAATTAAAGGCACTAAGTCTAATTGCATTCTAAACTACATCATATTTTGATATACAGTATGTTGAAAATTATAGCACTCTGCCGTCTTCCCCTGAGTCTGTCTCAAGATGCCTAGCAGTGTAACCCCAAAATGGTTTAGCGGTTCTTTTTTCTTCCAGTTTGCAAAATAGATCTAGACTTTAAATACTGGGATAGAATCACAGGGCTGGAAGCAGGGGTGAAATCCAGCAGGTTCTGACAGGTTCTGGAGAACCAGTAGCGGAAATTTTGAGTAGTTAGGAGAACAGGCAAACACCACCTCTGGCTGGCCCCAGAGTGGGGTAGGAATGGAGATTTTGCAATATCCTTCTCCCAGGAGTGGGGTGGGAATGGAGATTTTGCAGTATCCTTCCCCTGCCATGCCCACTAAGCCACACCACGCCCATCAAGCCATGCCCACAGAACCGGTAGTAAAAAAAATTGGATTTCACTACTGTCTGAAAGGGACCCTAGAGGTTATATGGTCCAACTCCCTGCTCAAGGCATTTGACCATCTCTGTCAAATGGTTGTCCAATCTATTCTTGAAAACCTCCAATGATGGAGCACTCACAACTCTAGGAGGCAAGCTATTCAAATTGCTCTCATTGTCAGAAAAATTCTTCTTACTTCTCGCAATAGATAGATAGATAGATAGATAGATAGATAGATAGATAGATAGATAGATAGAATCATGGTAACAGAATCGGATGCAGTATTTTGAATGTGATCTCACACAGTGTAAAGTGGTATTATCATTTCTCATGATCTTGATGCTAGCCCTTTATTGATGCAACCTAGAACTGCATTGTTTTTTTCAGCATCTGCACATACTGCTGGCTAATGGGCACTTAGATCCCTCTCACAGTTACGACCATTGAGCCAGGTATCATCTAGTTCAGAGGTGTCAAACTGGTGGCCCATGGGCCGGATGCATCATGTGAAGGCCATACCCACCCCAGCTCCACAACGCCAAAAAATGTCATGATACATCACTTGATGCGGTCGAGTTTGACACCCGTAACCTAGTCTACACCCATGCATTTGGATTTCTCTGCCTAAGTGCCAGAAATAATGGGTGCCAAAAATAGGGTATTATTATGCTCTGAATTGCTAAAATAGGATGGTTAAACACTGAAAAACAGGACAGACATTATATAAATGAATACAAATGTTACCCATTTCAGTTCATAGTTGAGGCACATTTTGGTGCTATAAACTAAAGTAATGTCAGATGGAGAATTACCTGGATTCGCTTTACAGATCAGTCCCCTGACAACATGTGTTTTCATCAGGCTGGTGGTAAATGCCAGAAGCCAGCACAACAGGTTGCATTAGACAGTGACTGTAATTAAAAATCTGATTCCTTCTGCATGTGTACACAAGCAAGAAGCATTAGTTACTGATTAACAGAAACAAAGATGAGTTTGGGCACCAAGCAAGACTGCCTTGTCCAGCTCAATGCTGTAGCACATTTTTCACCAAGTGAGCACAAAGAAATGAATTTTTACAACACAGAGCAAGGAGAATATCAATAATTTGGCAGGCTTCTTTGTAAAAAAAAGGCAGGCTCTAATGAGATATTCAGTAAATTCCAGATTCTGCCCATTGCCTTCCACATACAATATTGCTGGCAATATCCTTTTGTGTGTTCTAACGCTTTCTCTTTTATTCTTATTCTCATTGATCTCCTAGCCTTTTGAAATTTTAACTTTTTACTTTTACTTGTGATTTTTAACCTGCTTTTAATTATCTATGCTTTTATTGGTGTATTATTTTTATTTATTAGATTTATTTACCGCCCATCTCTTTTCAAACGACTCTGGGGGGCTTTAACAGATTTAACAGATTAACAGAGTTGAAAGGGACTTTATAAGTCATCTAGTCCAACCCCCACCCACCCAAACAGGAGACCCTACACAATTTCTGACAGATGTCAGTCCAGTCTCTTCTTGAAAGAGGCTTGTGGTATTTAAAGCATTAAAACCATAAAAGATAAATGTTTCTAAAACAATAAAAATGGAATTACAACCAAATTAACGCTCGAGGTGGGTTAGGGTGGAGATGGGATTTTTCTCTGAATTCATCTTAGTTCATTAACCATTGGGTCCTCCAACCATCTGGCAGAGCCAGATCTTCAGGCCTTTATGGAATGTCAAAAGGGTGGGAGCTGATTTCACCTCAGAGGTTAAGATCAGTGGTGGGATTCAAATTTTTTTACTATTGGTTCTGTGGGCATGGCTTGGTGGGCATGACATGGTATGGCTTGGTGGGAGTGGCTTGGTAGGCATGGCAGGGGAAGGATACTGTAAAATATCTATTCCCTCCCCACTCCAGGGGAAGGTTACTGCAAAATCACCATTTCCTCCTGATCAGCTAGGACTTGGGAGGCAGAGAACAGATGGGGATGGGGCCACTCAGAGGTGATATTTACTGGTTCTCCAAACTACTCAAAATTTCCGCTACCGGTTCTCCAGATTTGGTCAGAACCTGCTGAATACCACCTCTGGTTAAGATGCTCCAAAGAGCATGGCAACCATGACAGAGAAGGCCTTTCTCCTGGGCCCCTCCAGCCAAAATTCCTTGACTGATGAAATTTTATTATGCTGTTGTAAACTGTCCAGAATCACTTGCTGAGATGTAGCAATTTAATAAATAAATATAATATTGGGCTTGGCACTAAAAAAAAACTGAGTAGTAAAATCAGGATGACATTCTTATGCTCTCTTCCTAAAGTCCTATTATATCCTGAGCTAAAGAATCCTCAAAGGGCCTACTCTTCTCTCTGTTCTCTATCCCCAAAGGAAAAACAAAACAAAACTTCTAACTACTAGATGTTTAACTACAATTCCCAGGAGCCTAAGCAGCTCAGTTCATTCAATATGAATGCCTCTAGTTTGATATTTGATCCAAATTGTTAATCTCATTTGGAATGCCAATTCAAATATGCAGAAGTGATTGCATACATTTCAGAACAAATCTCCAAATTCAATCTTTGCACACATGATAAAAAACAGCATTTATTTTTATTTTTTTAAAAAAGAATCTCTGTGATGCCAAGAGTATTTGTTTGTTTCACCATTCTTAACAAATTGTCTGGAAACTTAAGGTGATTTATCTGTAGAAGGGAAGACAAAACTATACAGCAATTTTTCTTGACATTTCAACATAGGTATCTTTTCTCAGGGCTGTATACTTTGGTTGTTTCCCTTTTTATCCACATAACTATTATGCATCTGATTATTCTGAGAGCCTCATTCTCAGTCACTAGATTAAATATGGGTGCGTGGTGGTGGGGTTTTTTTGGGGGGGGGTGTTGCATTTTAAATGCCTGTTTTATTTATTTATTTATTTACTATTCAGATAATGGCTTTAATGAGTGGGTAGTCTGATAATTATCAGGATCACAGCTAGGTGAAAGGTGAGGGTTTCCCCCCCCCCCTTCTACTATGCTGGATTGATCAAACTGCTTTTTAGAATTTGTTATTTGCATTGGGGAGAGATCTCTCATAACTGTCAAAACAATTTTAATGGAATGCTTTTGAATAAATCTACAACATGAGCGCTGAGCTGTTGGTGATAATCAGAGAGGAGCCAGGCCCGCAAATTCCATCAGGAGATCAAAGATTGAGAAGAAAAGACAGTAAGAGAATCAAAGCCGGAGTTAGAATCTATCTAGACAGGTCCCAGAGGCATTCTTGGGAATCCAGATGCTGAACAAGACTGATTTTACACTGCTCCAAAATTCTTCTTGAAGAAAGAAAGATAAAAAATAAAGCCAACTGCTGTGTTTTGCAGTGTCCAGTTCTGGTCTGCAAAGGTCCAATTGCCAGATGAAAATGAATATGGAATGAAATGTGAAAAAAAATGAAATTTGAAGAATTTCAAATTTCAAATTCAAATTTCAAAGAAGCAACCTCAAATTAAGGAGAAACTTCCTAACAGTGGGAACAATCAATCAGTGGGACAGCTTGCCTTCAGAAGTTGTGGGTGCTCTGAAATGGTCTGAAATGGTATAAGGGTCTCCTGCTTCAGCAGGCGGCTGGACTAGAAGACCTCCAAGATCCCTTCCAATTCTATTCTGAATTAAATTAAATATGTGACAGCAAAGGAGGCTCTCCTCACAGTCACTCATGCCCTTGTCACCTCACAGTTGGACTATTGCAACGCGCTCTACATGGGGCTACCCTTGAAAAGTGTTCGGAGATTACAGTTGGTCCAGAATGCAGCTGCGCGAGTTATAGTGGGTGCACCTAGATACACCCACATTACACCAATTCTCCGTGAGCTGCACTGGCTCCTTCTCAGTCTCCGGGCACAATTCAAGGTGTTGGTTATTACCTTTAAAGCCCTACATGGCTCAGGATCAGGCTATCTTCGAGACATAGCTCCCAGCGACCGGTAAGATCCCACAGAGTCGGTCTCCTCCAGGTCCCGTCAGCTAAACAATGTTGGCTGGCGGGCCCGCGGGGAAGGGCCTTCTCTGTGGCTGCCCTGGCTCTCTGGAACCAATTACCTCCTGAAGTCTGGACCGCCCCCACCCTATTGGCCTTCCGGAAAGTGGTGAAGACCTGGCTCTTCCAGCAGGCCTGGGGCCGTTGATCTCGTTATAGTGATCTTGCGAGACCCGGCCACAAATTGGAGTGTATGTGTTTTAACGTTTTAATGTTTTAATGTTTTCTTTTAACTTTTGTATGGGATATTGTTGCATTGTTTTATTCTCTGTTGTAAGCCGCCCAGAGTCCCTTGGGAGTTGGGCGGCATAGAAATGCGACAAAAGAAAGAAAGAAAGAAAGAAAGAAAGAAAGAAAGAAAGAAAGAAAGAAAGAAAGAAAGAAAGAAAGAAAGAAAGAAAGAAAGAAAGAAAGAAAGAAAGTTAGTTCTCTGTGTCTGTGCTGCTTACAAGTGAATTTTTGTAGTCCAGGTAGTTCTAGCAAAGTGACCAAAGAGAAGAATGAGTAGAAAAAGAAAAAGAACAAGTAGAGTCCAAGTAGTCTTCAGCTGGAATGACTGAAAGGTAGGTGGGTTGATAAGTGAAAAGAATCAAATGCATTTCAAGTTTTCAATCATTTACTGCATTTCCCCTGTTGTATAATGTGTCAGAGCTGGATTTTATTCCTGCTTGTTATTTATAGTGAAGCAGCTTTATATTCTAAGCACTGCAGTCTTCCACAATTTTTGCCATTTCCCTGATACTAAGACTTGATCCATAATTAGAGGACCATCAAGCAGACTATCTAAATTTCACTTTTCCCTGCCTGCTTTTCATTAGGTAACCCAGGCTATGTCACATCTTTTGTAGTCTCTTAATTTAGCATTGCCCTGAGCTTTTCTATGCATTGTTCTGAATTCAATTAAATACCTCATAGATTTTTAAATCCCGACTTTTAACATTTAAAAGTTTATATCCCTTTTGTAATTTAGCAGAATTGAAAGAGCAAGAGTTTTGTTTTTCCATTTTTTTCCTTTCAGTGGTTCCTTTATTTTTCCTGAAAACTAAATCCCCTGAGTTTCAGAAAGACATATGCCCTAATTTTAACAAACCTAGATTCAGACTTAATCATACCGAGAATAGACCCATTGGATAGAAAAGGATAGGTCTGTGCTATAATGATGCAGTCTATTGTGTACTGAAATTAATATAATTTACAGGGCCAGTCTTACAAAGGTATTCAGAAATACAGGAAGTGGGCCTTATGGAATTTTAAATGCCTCACTGATTTCTACTTAGATTTAAACATGTTTAACTTTCTCCAGATTAAAGCTAAGAGTGCTGGGTTTATAGAAAAGCATTTGAGTATGCAAAGGGATCCTATATCAGTTGGTTGAAGATAGTAAATTCAATGCACAAAGTTAGGCAGATTACTCCTTGATAAGCAGGATTTCACAGCTGATTTATCAGCCTAAAAGACCATGTTTTCTCCTCTTTTTCATAACATCACATAATCTTCTGAGAACTTATTCCAAAGAAATAAGTCCTACCAAAATAAAAAAGATTAGTTTCCAGATTAAGTGGCTGCAGTCTTCTACCATAAAGTTCATCCTCTTGGTAGTGGCATTTCTAGGCATCAAAGGCAATCTGAAATTGTGGAGGGCATATCTCATAAATGTAAAGGCTTGATTCAACCAGAGGTTAAGAAGCAAATGTCAACATTTTGCGCCATTTCTGTAAGCATCCAAAACTCCTAAGAACACAGAAATTGGTTTCAAATAGGAGTTTGTTAAAGACAGTGCTTGTCTTGTCCAAAAAAACCTCCCACCTAACCTCGAACTTTTCTGACTTTAGAATAACATACACACAAAATGATCTTAAGCCTAAGAAGAGTGCAACGGGGGGGGGGGGGGGGGACAATTATGCATTATAATTACTGCATAGTGGTTTTCTTTAAAAAAATATATGAGCAGACAGGTGACAGATTGCTATATATAATAGTCCTAGAAAACTGATTAGCCTGTATAATATTCACATTGCTTGTAGCATTAACTTGGCAGAAGACAAGTTTTGGTAAGCAACGTTGATGAAGGAAAAGATGATGTCATTCTTCCACATTTATTGTAATCCCATCCTAGTAATTACTCTGCTCACAAATTTTACATTGTATACTTAGTCATTAGATCTATATCCTGTCCTTTCTCTAATAGCTCATGGTAGTGTACATAGCGCCCTAATTTCCTTCAAACAACTTTCTAAGACAGTTTGGATTGAGACACAATACTACCCAAAATCATTGAACATCCCTAGATGAAGCTGGAGTTGAATCTAAGACTTTCTCAGGTTTCTTTTACCTGATTGTTGTCATTCCTTCTATCCATTACAAGAACAAGTACTCTAAATTCAAAATGTGACTGCCATTCCTAAACAATTGGTTTTTCTAATTCACCACTCTGCAATACTGGATATCTGATGTAATTAACAAAAAGAGAGAGAGAAGATAGCTATGTGCTATATGTTCAAAGTGTAATGCATAACAAAACACTTTGCGTGTAGACATTTATGCTGAACAAATAAGTAAAATATGTCTATAAATTATACAATTCAAAATTAAGATTTTTGATCTAGATATACAATATTGGCCTAATATACTATATATGAATGAAGTAACTAACATCTACTGGTGACAAATAGCAAAAAAAAGTTTCTTTTTTCTTTCTTTTTTTCTTTCTTTTTTTTTTTTTGCAGAGCAACATGGGTATTTAAGTGTTCATCCTCAGCCATGATCATGATGGGAGAGGAGGGGACGGAGAGAGAGGAGGGGATGGAGAGAAAGGGGGGCGGGAGGGAGAAAGAAAGAAAGAGAGAGAGAAAGAAAGAGAGAAAGAGAGAGATAAGACTAAGTTAATATTGAGGGAAATCCCTTCCCTTACCATGATATTCATAACTGTCTGATTATTAGAAGTGGCAGTCCCATCTATCAAGTGAATATATTCCTAAATCCAGAGTGGCTTTCTTCATTCGGAGGAGGAATGAAATGGAGGTGTAAAATGGAGATCTGCTGCTGGCAGTATTTTGCTTAGAACCATTTTATATGTCAGGTCATGGGTGCAAAAGATGCAAAGCCTTTTGGGTGGAGGACCCAGGTCCTCCTTAGAAAGGAGAAGTATGGGTTCAGTAGTCAAACAAAGTCTGCTATATCAACCATTTTTCTACATCACAGTACAATTAACCAGTTATATATAATTTTGAACATTATTTCAATATTTTTCCTTTCCTCTCATATTCTCATTATAGGGAAAGGATTTTAAAAAATGAGAAGAAAGGAAGATGCTATTAAAAGGTTGAACATAGCAAGATGGGATGTAGAAACCACTGGCTTGGTTTAAATAAAAAATCTTCCTTCCTTCCTTCCTTCCTTCCTTCCTTCCTTCCTTCCTTCCTTCCTTCTTTGTATAGCCTGCCAAATTAAAATACTTTACACAGTTTACAGTTTCTTAAAAAATGAAAAACACTTAGCTAGGATTGTAAACTCAGTAAAACAAAACTGCCTTCAATAATTTTCTAAATGCCATGGGGGAGGGGAGGGGAGTAATGAACTTCTAAGAATAAAAAATTCTAAAGCATGAAGGGCTATTATAAAGAAGGCTTCTTGCTTTGTTCTTGCCCCATTATTTCAGAGAGAGGAGGGAAGTCTTAACAGGCTTTTCTGAAATATTATAAATCAGGGTTGTCAAACTCAAGGCCCGGCGGCCAGATCCAGCCTGTGAGGTACTTAGATCTTGGCCATGGGGCTGCCCTGGAAGCAGCAAAGGACTGGCCCACAGTGCCTCGGCCAGCTGAAACGGAGCTTGGGATTGCCCAAGCTCCATTTTGGCTGGCAGAGGGTTGCAGGAGGCCATCTCAGCCAAAAATGGAGTTCACAAGGGCTGCAGGCAGCCCTCCTGAGCTCTGTTTTCACTGGCAGAGGGTTGCAGGAGGCCGTCGCAGCCAAAAACAGAGCTCGGGAATCCATTATTTCTGTCAGAGCGCTTGGACCACTACAGGTGCCCCTGACACGAGTGATGTCGAGCTGGCCATGCCCACTTTGGCCACACACATTCCGCCCCCCAAAAAAATCAAACACAACCCTGATGCGGCCCTCAATGAAATCGAGTTTGACACCCCTGTTCTAAATGGATAGATTCTGGCAGTGGTTGATATAACCTAGTGCCGTGTTATTTAGCATTTTCCAAATCAGTGTGATTCAGAACCCTAATGATAGTCACTGCAGTAACTGCAAGAGAGGGAATAATGTGCAATGGCGGGATTGACTCATCGGTAAACTTGCTGACTCATGGACCAGTTGTAGCTCTATACTATGTCCAAAAACTGCCCACATAGTGCACATTACAATAATCCAACCAATGATGACCAATTTGTCTGTTACCAGTGTGAGAACATCGTAGATGGTACACCAACTAAAGCTGCAAAGTCCTCCCTGATCTCAGACTTCATTTGCTGTTTAAATATTAGACATAAGACTAGGAGGATCCCAAAGTCACACCCCAGCTATTTCAAAGGGAGTGTGACTCATCTAGAATAACATCTGGGAGTGATATTCATGGACATATATTGATATACAGCAACTGAATCTTGGATAAATTTCCTCATTTGCCCCATCCAGACCCTGACAGTTCCAGGCAGTGGTTCAAGCTTTCCATGGTTGCAATGTAGATGACAACTCAGCCCCAAAAGTCTTGATTGGTGGGAATATATGCAAATACTTCTTTCTCTACCAGCGTCTTCTTTCTCTACCACCTGGGCTATGTCAGCAATGAATTAATTTCTCCCTACATTATAATGCTTCTTAAAGTACTTTTCATGATAGCAACTGAAACTTGGGAGTTTATGCACTTCTAAATTTAGGAATTATGCACTTCTTAAATCTAATGTGAATATGCTCTAGCTGTCATGCTTCGCCTATCCCCAATCTATCTCTAGTATGCTGCTAGCCTAGATAAGAGGGGATATAATTTTATTGCAAAATTGAAGAAACTAAATTTACCATTCACATTTCCAGTTAGGACTTAATCTGAGAATTTCCAAGACTGAGTAACTGCAGTAAATGCTCCTCAGCTCCCTTTGACCCTTACAATCTTAAAGGTTATGGAACAAAATAAATAAAAAAAGAAAGCTAAAATCGACTCAGACACAGACCTGAAATGTGAAGGAAATAAAGATGGATAGTGAAGAAATGGCTTGATTGCATCTCTTTAGAGGATGAATTCAGGCAGGTTTATAAATTATATAAATTTGTATAAAGTATATGAATGTATAAATTACATGGATTTAAATGAATTATACAAATCTATATCAATTATGTTTACATTTTGTTGATGAATAAAAACAACGTGTTTGAAGTGAAGACCAAATTGCCACTTTATCTGGCCTCTTCACATAAAAATTAAATGCCTGCAAAAACAAGGATATGGCCACTTTTGCAACCCTCATTTCAGACTTTAAAGCTGACTAATATTCATTGCATGTGAAGCTTCAAATGCAAAGCTTCTTTCACTGAGCTCATGCAATTATGAAAGCCTATCTGTTAAATGCTGTGATTTTAAAAAGTTGAGATTATTTGTTTTAGGTATGTAATAATATCTTATTGCAGAAGGCATCTTTCCAGACAAACCTGGTTGTGAAATAAAGGGAGAATAAGAAATTGTTCTGGATTTGGGGAAAGAAATAATTTATAGGAGAGTGAAAACTAGTGCTTACAGTCATGTTGGATATATATATATATATATATCTCTTTGTATTCTCTTAAAACTGGTAGCCTTTTTTTCTGTAATAACATTCAGAAAGGAGAAAGCTTTCAGTCAGAACTGCTGCGGTTACAAATATAATATATTGTAATATAATATAATATAATATAATATAATATAATATAATATAATATAATATAATATAATATAATATAATATAATATAATATAATATCAGAGTTGCAAGGGACCTTGGAGGTCTTCTAGTCCAACCCACTGCTTAGGCAGGAAACCCTACACCACTTCAGATAAATGGTTATCCAACATCTTCTTTAAAACTTACAGTGTTGGAGCATTCACAACTCCTGGAGGCAAGTTGTTCCACTGATTAATTGTGCTAACTGTCAGGAAATTTCTCCTTAGTTCTAGGTTGCTTCTCTCCTTGATTAGTTTCCACCCATTGCTCCTTGTCCTGACTTCAGGTGGTTTGGAGAATAATTTGACTCCCTCTTCTTTGTGGCAGCCCCTGAGATATTGGAACACTGCTATCATATCTCCCCTAGTCCTTCTTTTCATTAAACTAGACATACCCAATTCCAGCAACCATTCTTCACTGTTACTACTCTGTTAGGAACTGATAAAGAAAAAATAAGCAAGAAAAAAACAGAAATGGTAAAAATAAAGAAATACTTCCACACACAAACACCCACCCACCCACACCACACACACTTCTCAACTCCTCCTCCATTATGAAACCAAAACACTCTATTTGCCTCTACTTTGGTCCAGTTTCATTCTTGCTTCCGTTAAAGATAAACAACATAACTTTAAAGAATATGTTATCTGAAAGCTAATGCTCCTATGTAAATGAATCTATGCTGGCCCTTCTAATGATAGGGCTAATAATTAAAAGCTTTCACTCTATATAAATTCCATCTTGCACACCAGCACAGCCACTACTGAACCTAAGCAGATTCAGCATAATGATTAGCATAGAGGGGAAGTTGCTTCTTGGGATACAGTTAACACTACTAAGAGGATTACCATTAGCACTTAGACTTATTCTATACTGCTTTATAGTGATTTACAGCACCCTCTAAAAGTGGTTTACAGTCAGTATATTGTCCCCAACAATCTGGGTCCTCATTTTATTGACTTTGGAAGGATGGAAGGCTGAGACAACCCTGAACCGTTCAGGACTGAACTCCTGGCAGTGAGCTGAATTAGCCTGCAATCCTGCATTGTAACCATTGCGCCACCACAAATTAAAAAGATTCCAGCACAACATAGCCAAGGTCTGATTTGAATTCAAGTTCCGATGATGTCAAGAATGAATATGAATTTATCTTTCCAGATATAAAGGCAACAAGACTCAGTCCAAAGTGATTTGAGAGTTCTGTCCGTAGGTTATAACAAGAAACTTCAAGATATGCGAAGCCCTTTTATTTTTGGCAGAACTGTAAGAAAATAGCATAGACTTTTTGGAGGAAATTAATCCTGCAATGTTTTCCCAAGATAGTTTCAAGGGCTTTACCACAATCAGTTGGGGGGTGGGGGGATAACCGCTCTGTAGGTTTTTAAGACAGAGATAATATGGATGAATTCAGTAGCCTCCAAATTATCCAGCAAAGGCTTATATAGAAAAGGTAGTGAACCATTGCAAAAGGTATCCTATTCCACTATAAAAATAAAACCTCAAACATTCTAAATCTTTATTAAAAGATTGAAGCATTCACCATCCTCTGATGATTTGTTTTTCTAGGCTGGCAGATTTTTCTTGGCAAAGTTCATTGGCAAGGTTTGCATTTTGGAGGAATCATATGTTATCTGCTGCCTATGCAACACTTTAAGAAAATATATCTCATGTGTACTGTAAGTGCAGTATAACAGGAACTATAAAAACAGAGCTAATTTTCTTCTGTTATGTATAGAGATTTTTTCAGACCCACTCATGCAATATGAGTTTCTGCCTAGGAAGTGTTAATGTGGAAGGTAAGACCTATTGTGTCCCAGCAGACAGATAAAGCACTGGGCATCACTGGCTCTTGTCTACACAGAGAACTCCCTCCACTCTTCTACCTGTCCAAGACATGCTGAGATCCCCTTCATTTACCTTTGTTAATGGTACCATATTGTTCATTAATGATGGATGGATGATAAATGGATAGCTGATAGACAGACAGACAGACAGGTTTATTTATTTTATTTATTTATTTATTAAACTTATATGCCGCCCCTCTCCGGAGACTCAGGGCGGCTCACAATACATTAAAAAAAAACATTCTAAAAACATTAAGATTAAAAAACATTAAAAACCTTAGAACGCATTCACACCATTCGTGGCCGGATCTTGCCAGATCACAAAGCGAGATCAACGGCCCCAGGCCTGCTGGAAAAGCCAGGTCTTCACAGCTTTTCGGAAGGCCAGTAGGGTGGGGATGGTCTGGACCTCAGGAGGTAACTGGTTCCAGAGAGCTGGGGCAGCCACGGAGAAGGCCCTTCCCTGCGGGCCCACCAGCTGGCATTGTTTAGCTGACGGGACCTGGAGGAGACCAACGCTGTAGGATCTTACCGGTCACTGGGAGCTATGCGGTATGATAGATACTGTAGATAGATAGATAGATAGATAGATAGATAGATAGATAGATAGATACATAGAAGATAGATAGATAGATAGATAGATAGATAGATAGATAGATAGATGATAGACAGATGATAGACAGACAGACAGACAGACGATAGGGATAGTTAAACAGACAGACAGATCACACAAGGATTCTGTATTATTTGAAACTAACCAGACCTACTTAAAACAATGTAGGTGTCTGTTCAGTCTGCCAGTGGCTACAAAAAATACTTATTGAGAGCTCCTTCTGAATCAACATGCTGCAGACGTCAAGATTTTTAGAGTGGAATCAGTTAAATCCAAATTCAGGTCTTCACTCACTATAAGACTGCCTGGGTGACTTTGGGCCAGTCATTAGTCTAAATATCTTACAGACTTTTCCATTGTGAGGATAACATATGGACGATACTCCCCATCTGCACCATCTCATGACCCAGAGTTGTTTAAAATGGGTGTCTATATAAATATGTACGGGCAAAGGTCAATGGTAGATATAGGTTTCGCTTTCAATATGTAAAATCTCATATAGAGAATTCCATCTTTATTATTACTGGTTAAAACTGCAAAGGTATTTGTATGAACCTATGAAACTCTATTACTCATCCGTTGGATTACCTCGCCCAGCTGCCTCCAATCATAGTTTAAACATGCATCCTAATCTATCCTTGTTTTTTTCTGTTTTTTGCAACTGTGTCATCCAAACCAATAGTCCTTGATTTACAGTCATTCATTCAGTAACTGTTTGAAGATATAACAGTACTGGAAAAAAAGTGATGTACAACCGTTTTTCATTAGTATGACTGCTGAAGCATCCCCATGGTCACATGATCAAAATTCTGGTGCTTGGCAACTGGCATGTATTTATGATAGTTGCATTGTTCTGGGGGTCAATCATCTGATTATTATTTGTAACCTTTTCAAGCAAAGTCAATATGGTTTACTTAACAACTGCAGTGAGTCGCTAAAGAACTGTGGCAGACAAGGTTATAAAATGAGGCAAAACTCTCTTAACAACTGCTTTGCTTAGCAATGGAAATTTTGGGCTTAGCTTGGCTGTAAATCAAGGAGCATCTGTACAATAATTAATTTTGGCAGGAATAAGCCAATCAATTTCTTTCCAACCTATTGAGAGGAGTCATCAGGGATGTTCACCAGGTACTTCTGATGCAGCCATTTCATCCAGTATTCATATTATACGATCTACAGGAAAAAAACCTGCCCTGAAAGGTTTAAAAATATATGAATGTGCTGTAAGGCATACATTATCTCCTATTTGATGGCAAACGAGAGAGGTCGCCATCTGTAGAAGAAAAGAGGCGGGGGAAGCTTTGTTATTCAGCAAAATTTTCAAATGCTTGGTTAAGCTTGGCCATGAGGTCTCAAAGAGATAGATTTATTAGAAGCAGGTCTTTCATTATCTAATTACAGTACCCAATAATTGTGCATCCTTAATAGTCAGGAGCCATTGATTTCTCCCTCATCTCTGCAGCACTGCAAACCTTATGCTACACATTCTGTCCAGAGCTTATTTAGGTTAGTGTAAGGTATGGATATCTCAAGGTTAGAGGCATGTTTTAAATTGGTAAAATATCCAAGAAGTGGGGGATGGGGACTGTCTTTTGAAAACCCTTCTGAAGCTCTCTGATGCTGTCCCTTGTTTATCTGCTCATTACTGTGACCAAAAATAGATTTGTCAAGAGAAACCTAATTCAAAAACATGGGCACACAAAGGGCATCTTGATAATTCAGCAGACATGTTCCCAATTTCTCCCTCAATTTGCTGAAGAAATAAAGGGCTTTCCCCTCGTGTTAGCTTATTATTTTTCTTTTCAAAAGCCTGAGGAGTCTTGCACAACAGTTCTGGAAAGAGGTTGAAAGAAATAGCCACCCACAGAGCTTCCTCTCCATTCACAGATGCTCATTCATCACAGCAGCCAATTCAGCACAGCAGAGAAGAGGTTGAAGAGCTGTTTATTCTTTGGGTAATCACCTTTCCATGTAAGAAAGGTAAAGTTGTTTGCTACATGTTGCATGGGAAGAAAAAAAAAGCTGCAAAGTTATCAATAAGAAATATGGCACAGCTGGTCAATGCAGGGCATATGCAGTTAACATATAGTAGGGCTATAATTATAGGACTGATCACCAAAAGACCCTCAGTTCCTAAGGTTTAATAGAGCCAACATTAATTTGCTTTACATTTTAATATCTGTTGCATGCCCTCCTTCTGGGAAAGGCAAAGATGCAGAGTTTAATCTGCATAAACTATAATCCGCAGGGAAGTTCTTGTATACAATAATGAGTTTGAGGAATGAGGCACTTTGGTGTTTCCTCCTCATTTGTATGTTAGACAGAAGCCAGTTTAAGTGAAAGCAGTATAGTTTAGTTAAAAGAAGGTTTACTGGTTTGCTCTGGTTTGCCTGTAGCTTCTGCAGGAGTGAACACTGAAGAATTCTGTCTCTTCTTTGAGGCATTTGAATAGAATTTCTAGGCCTAACATGAAGGGACTGCCTTTACTATATATATTTTTTTAATTTTTAATTTTTTAAAAATTTGGTTTATATGCCGCCCTTCTCCGGAGACTCAGGGCGGCTTACAATGCGTTAAGCAATAGCCTTCATACTTTTGTATATTTATGCAAAGTCAGCTTATTGCCCCCACAAACTGGGTCCTCAATTTACCTACCTTAGAAAGGATGGAAGGCTGAGTCAACCTTGAGCCTGATGAGATTCGAACTTACAGTAATTGCAGACAGCTGGTGTTAATCACAATGCTATCAGTCTGCTGAGCCACCAGACCATTCATTTTAACATGAATGTAGCACAAGACTGAAAAAAGTGGACTTGATAAAATACGAAGAGTGGTTATATGAACAGAAGAAAAGAGGAATAATTGGAGATAACTGGGCAAGAAGGAAGGATAGTCAAACAATGGAGTGTGAACTATTACTGTCAAGACTGAAATAACAAATAGTTCAAATTGTTAACAGCTATTCATAACCTGTTAAATTATATTTTTCAAACTAGGGAAAATTGTAAATGTTTGTATGTTGTAAAGCACAGGGTAAACATCCTTTAGTTTATCAAGGTTAATGATTTCAAAACATGAGAACACTTTTCCATATTTCCCCAAAAAAGAGAATATATACAGTATACATACAAATATGAAAATAACTATACAGATTTACTTAACATTTGCATATTCAAATATGTGTGGATGAAAAATAATTGACTTAATCCAAATAGAAATACAGTGCAGCTTGCCATATTGTGTGATAAGTGTGCTTGTTCAGCCTGTTATCCAGGGGCTAATTATTAATGGGTAAGTTTGATGTTTCCAATATTTCTTCTGTGGTTTAGTCTCAATGAGACACCGACTCTACAAAAAACAAGCTGCACACTTGTTTTAACTTCTAATTTCCTGTGAGAAGACATTGTCACTCTTAGTGCCAGGAAGAAGTATTGTTGTTATATGGATTATTCTACTTCTTATATAAACAAAGCTATATTAGCTATATTTGACTGTCCTATCAGTGGGCACTGATTGTTTCTTTTTAGTACCTCAGAGGAATGTCTCTAAATGGTATTAGTTTTAAATCTGGTGAGGTGCAGATCTTGTTGAAATCATGAGGTGAGCAATACTAGCAAAGCATGTTCAAATTTGTGGTCTATGGGAGATAAACAGTAAAACAAAAATTACACTATCTGTAGCCATAGATTTTCTCAGTTGTCCTTCAGGACACAAAACATTGTGTTATAGTGGAGTCTTGTCTGCTCTGTAATATTGGCACTTTGAAAATGTGGGCTGAGAAAAACACTATGGTGATAGCGGCCACATTGTGCAGAATTCTCTGAGCATTTAGCTTGCAACTCAATCTAAGTATATTATCACAAGAGCTGAAAGCTTGAGGGAGTACTAACATAACAAGTGTATTTAGATAGTGAGCAGCTATCTAAATACACATGGTTGAAGAAACATGGTTAAAGAATCAAGTGCTGAATCTTGCACAGTCTCATCTCACTTTGAAATCAGTTTCATTAACTGAACTTGAGGGCTGAGGAAAGATGCAAAATAATGGCCATTCATTTGGCAATAGTGGAGTGTCTATCATGAAATGCATAACATGCTTGGTTTAAAAAGCTTCAATAAACTACTTGTCAGAAAAAGCAGTCCGGTTCCTGATCTAGAATGTGATTCCGAATCCAGAGCAAGATACTACTATATATATTCTTTTTCTTACTCAGAAAGTTCCTTTAGGGCAAACAATAGACAAGTGCTTATTTTCTTAGCAAAAAACTAAGGGAGATTTAAAGAGCTAAATTAGTGGACAAAGGAATAAGGTTATATGATCATTCTCACCTATTATTTCACTTTTCAAAATCCTCCTGAGAAAATAAATTTAATTTAAAATACTAGTGTTAAGGCACAAGCCCTGGTTTTGATTTTATAATATTTATAATGAAAGGTTAAGGAAAGGTTATGTAATAGTTACTCAGAGTATTACTCAGCTGTCTCCCACAACTTCCCTATGCTATTTAAGTTAGGTTCATTCAATGGTGGGTTCCTCCTGGTTCCTCCCGGTTCCGCCAGTAGCGGTGATGATATGACATCACCGAACCAGTTCGCCCCCCCGCCCCCCCGCTTCCCACCGCCCCCTGCATTATTCTTACCTTTTATTTGGCCCCATCCTCAATCTATTGCTGCCTCCTGAGTCCCAGCTGATGGGCTATAAGGAAAAAAAAACTGTTTAAACTCTTGCCGCACGGCTTCAAAGGGCCGCCCTACAGCTGATCAGTGATAAAAGGCAGTTTGGTGGTAGACCGGTCCCTCTAAAAACAAATGAGTAGACCAGTGCCTGCAAAAATACATGAGTAGACCAGTGCCTGCAAAAATAAATGAATAGACCAGTGCCTGCAAAAATAAATGGGTAGACTGGTATAGCTCTGCAAGCAGTTAAAAGCCTGGTAGACCAGTACCTCTGCTAAATCCTAAAGAATTGTCACATGACCATCAAGCCATGCCCACAAAATAAGCCACACCCACAGAACTGGTAGTAAAAAAATTTAGAACCCACCCCTGGGTTCATTGTATAAGAGAAGGCTTAAAAAAGGAGATGCTTAAGTTAATGGCCCCATGGCTTTAATTGCTGAGTTTATTTTCAGTTGGCCTAATAGACTCTTGTGGCTGGAGTTGGTTGAATAAGGTTATGATATTAGTTAGTTGTAAGCTTACTTTTATCTCTGGAAAGACCTACTTCTTCACCAGATCATAGGAAATGGTTAGAAAGAAAATCAGAAAGTTTCCGCCATAATCCATGTAGAAATATATTGGTTCTAAACTGAAAATAGTTCAATTCCTGCTTCTATTTTTTATCTCAACAAATCTTCCTGAAGAGGACCTTTTGACGATCATAACTGAAAAACATCACAGACTTATAGCAAAGCAAGCGAAATATCTTTCCACTTTTGGTATTAGTCAGCATTTGTTTACAAGAGTTACTTTATTTTTTATTTATTTATATACTGTCTTTATTATTCATTGAGTCTGATCCTCGAATTATTGCAACAATTATTTTTACAAATAACTCAAGGGTGCAATACACACAGTCCTCCTCCTATTTTTCCCTCAACAACAACCCTCTGGGTGGGTTCAGCTGAGAGAGCGTGACTGGCTCAAAATCATCCAGCTGGCTTTCATAGCTGAGGCAAGATATGAACTCGTGGTCTCCTGCTTTCTAGCCTGATGCCTAACAAACTAAACCAAACTAAACAAACTTACCATTAGATAACTGCATTCTACTCTCTGCTCTTTCCACCTGTCTGACTGGCATCCTAAAGGGTAAAGATCAGAATAATGAAACAGAAGAGTGAGTTTTTTTCAACTAATAAATCATTTTTTACTAGGTATATAGTAACGCTTCTGGCATGTCTATCTTGTTATGTGTGCATATGGATGCTACTTCTATGTTCTATTCCCTACTCTCTCTGTATGTGTATGCTTTCAAATCGGTGTTGACTTCTGGCAACTACCTGGACTAGTTCCTGGGGTTTCCTTGACAAGATTTTAGAAGTGGCTTTATCTTGGACTGGCAGTTGCTTCATCCAGCTGCTTTTTCTTCAATCTTCCATGGAAGCTATCTGTGAAGGGTAAATCTTTCCTCCCTTGTTCCCCAGTGATTCCCTTTCTTCATTGGGTCTTGCCTCAGAATTTCTGCTCAGTTTTCCCAGCTTCTCCTTGAACTAGTACTAAATCACTCTAGATGCAGCTTCATTTGCCAGCTCCTACTCTTTCATTTCTACCCTAAAATCCATCCTTCTTCCCATCTGCCTTTTATTTCAGACTGTACTTTCTTGCAGCAGTATAGTTCCCCTATGGAAAAATACTGCCTATGAGAAAGTTATAAGAAACTACTCTTATGTCTCCTATGTTCCTGTCATCTAACAAGTACAGATAATCTAATGGGAAAGCTGGACAGTTTCAGGGAGGCCTAGAGGCCTGCAGACTTTTACATTAGCAATTGCTCTCGTTAGGGTTGCCAGGCCTGTTTCCAAAAAATAGCGGACAAGCCGGGGGGGGGTGTTAAGTAGTAAAAAAATTAAAAAAAAAATACAATTAAATTATATATTTTCTTACAAACAATTTACAGTAGGCCGTCGTATTTGTTCTGTCGGTTTCGTTGTTGGTAATCCATGCAAAAGTAGCTTCCCAGTCTTTGGTGTATTTGCACACTCCTCTCTTTTGTTTTAAAGAATTTGAAATCTCGATGCTGTCACTCTCATCACTCGACGCCATTTTAGGTCAGTCGACACAAGCTACAATACATTTTAAAAATGTGAACTGTACATAATTTTATAATATATTTTTATTTTAATCTCATCATTAATTTTTTCGGAGAATCGAGTTCAATGGATATTCGATCTTTGTCTCATTCTAACTTATGAAAAAGAAGACAAAATGCGATTCTCCTATCCTTATTCTCCTAGACTGTACAGCTTTAGATTACGTACCATTTCATCATAAAGCTTTTGAATAAAAAAATGTCCACTATTTTGTGAAAAAAAATAGTGAACATAATGTGAAAAAAGCGGACTGTCCGCTCAAATTGTGGACACCTGGCAACTCTAGTTTTCGTTGTTTTTGCTTTTCTTCATTTTTATAATGTATTGTAAAAAAAGTCATGTTTATCTGTATTATTTATTTATT
Source organism: Arizona elegans (assembly GCA_022577455.1). Lineage (NCBI taxonomy): Eukaryota > Metazoa > Chordata > Lepidosauria > Squamata > Colubridae > Arizona > Arizona elegans. The sequence continues at coordinate 4,820,127 of JAKOOJ010000040.1, read as the reverse complement.
TAAATATAAAGATACTGTAAAAGATGCTGAGACTCTAGAAAGATTTAGAGAAGAGCAACAAGATGAACTGGCTAAGGGAACTGGGTATGTTTAGCCTAACGAAGAGAAGGTTTAGGAGTAACATTATAGCCATCTTCCAATACTTGGAGAGCTGTCACAAGGAAGAGGGAATCAATTAATTCTTCAAAGTATCTGAAGACAGGACAAGAAATAAGGGTGGAAGCTTCTCAGAGGGAGATCCTGCCTGGAATAAGGAGGCATTTACTAACAGTGAGAACAATTATTCAATGGAACATATTTTGCCTCACAGAGTTGTGGGTGCTCTATTGCTGGAGTTTTCAAGAAAAGATTGGGCAACTCCTGCTTAGGTGAGGTGTTGAACTAGATCAGGAGTCTCCAACCTTGGAAACTTTAAGCCTGGAGGACTTCAATTCCCAGAATTCCCCAGCTGGCTGGAGAATTCTGGGAGTTGAAGTCCACCAGGCTTAAAGTTGCCAAAGTTGGAAACCCCTGTACTAAATGACCTCCAAGGTCCCTTCCAGGCTGTGAATTGTGTAGCAACATGTCACTTAAATACATGTTTCTCTTTATATTTTGCCCATTCATGTGAATTTTTCTGTAGCACGAATTATTTTTTCTTCAGCTTTCACTGAAGAAGGCACATAATACAACTAGGCATGACATGTCAAAATCAGCAAAATGGTGGACAGAGCATTAGAATTCAAACTGTTTGAATGTTCATTGCCAACACATGGCAAAAGGAATGCTGGCTTACATCACAATGCTCCATCTATTATTTTGGTGGTTTTAATTCCTCCACCTTCAAATACCAGTGAATAAACCACCTTGGTTAAGCTGGCATCTCCTCCATTAATTAAACCTTTATTCTTTCAAATCTTTTATTTGCATTTGCAAAGAAAAAAATCTGGCACATCAATTTTTAAATGTGTTGAAAGTTCTTGATTTTAAAATATAAAATAAAAAGAGAAATCCTTGTTATAAATTCTTTTCCAGAAATGCCCCCAAATTGTCAAGATAGCAGGCTGGTATATCCACCACTTCTCCATTTTCAACCAAGTGTTGAGAGCTTTCTACTCACTCCTATAATAAATGACATTAATAATAAGATAATGCTGGTAGAAATTATAAATATAATTCACAACAAATAGCACTTCATTTTCTTAGGTCTATACTATCTACTTCAGCCTTGTCAAACGGCAGAACTGAAAATGAGAGGAAAAGATAGAAGTACTCAAAATGAGAATTAAGGAAGGGAGGAAGGGCAAAGGAATCAAAAGAAAGGATTGTAGAAATCTTGAGGGAATATATATCCTTGAATTCAGTGTGTTTATTTGAATGAAGTCTGTGTGACAGTTGCTGTCGTGAGCCTATTGCTCCCACAGTTCTGAACCTTTCATTTTGCTGACGAGCCTGTCATCAGCTAACACAAAAATAGCATGTGTTAGTCCATCTTTACTCATCAGGACGAATACCATTTGCAAGCAGTAATCTACCAGAGAGTATTTTGTTAAAGGCAACAACATATTTCCCGATCTCAGCTTCTTTGTCATGGCAAGATAGCTGATGTAAACTTCAACTGAAGTACAACTTTTAGATTCTGACAATTAAAGAAAAGAATGTTATAACTCTGTCTTCAATACAGGTTTTGTGTGCAACAAAGAAGGATGCACTATTTGTTTTTGTTGTTTTCTTACCAGAAGGACTGATCCCTTCCTGGAATGCCTAATTCCAAAGTTCACAAAAGAAATGGGAAGTTTAGGGAAGATTCATAAATCAGAGTCAAACTTCTAGAGAAGTATGAGTCTGCTTGAACAAGGAGGCCTGAATTGATGATAATGTTGATAAACTGGATGAGGCTCCAGTCTAGTTCTTAACATGAAAAGACACTTGAAAGCACAAGTTGTGAGATGCAATGCCAACATCAGGCAGAACCCTTTCAAAATTTTAAGTGGCAAACAGCTATGTCAGCTGAAGTGCTTTCAAATATCTGCAAATATTTTCTTTCCAGCTGTCCAGTGCTACATACCTTTGATGCAATGACTTTGTTATCACCTTGGTTGCCTAGTATCTCAGAATTTTTCTCAATTCTCTGGTTTGATGAACTGGATCTGTTTTGGTTTTGGAAATAGACTTTTGTCTTGTCTTATAAGTATTTTAAGTATTGCCTTTTCCCCACTTCATCTGAAAATTCAAGAGCTTATTTTAGGGACTTAAGAAAGAAAGGTAATAAGGCCTCCTGGGATGTGAGCAATTTTTTTCCTATTTTGAGATTAGGAAGATCAACCCAGACTTCTTACTGGAAAATAACACAAATTGGAGAACATACAGACTAATTCAAATTATGCCTCTCGATTTCTAAAAATTGAGTTGATTTTCCAAATCCATTCAGGAAAAATGGAAATTGTATGCACACATAGAAAGCCTTCTGAGTTGTTTGTTATGTATTGAATGTATATAGTTGTGTTAAAATGAAACTAACCTTTAGATGACCCTAACTGTTAACTGTGCTAAAGTGAAACTAACCTTTAGATAACCCCAACTGTTTTGGAGGGAAATTTAAAACATTTATCTTGGGGTGGGCTTTTTCTAGTTCTATGATTGGTTAAGGCCCTGTGGGCCTAGATATAAATAACAGGCATTTGCTTGCAGTTCCTCAGTTCCATTTTTGAGTCAATCAATGCTGTTGCAGCTATGCTGATCTGGTTCTTGCCTACTGAAGCCCACTACACAATATTGTTGATTTTGGAAACTTTCCAAGGCATGGTTTTTCCAATAGGCCTGAGAATCCCCTGAAAACCTGTAAATTGGCTTGTATGACCTCTCCATGGTCTTATTTATTTGTATATGTTTCCTACTTTTAATAGTTATTTAAGATGTGTTAATTTGTTTTACTGTACATTGTCCAGAGTCACATTCATGAGATGAATGGCTATATCTTTTAGATAAAAAGTAAATGAATTTAAAATGAACCTAATCAAATCTAATTGATTTGATTCAAAAGGTCAGTTCAGTTCAGAAATTTAATCCATCTGGTGCCAAATTTTCAAAATGAAGCTTTGCACCACTTTGATTAATAGCATCAGTTTAAACAAGATTGTGATGACCCGGGGCAAGGCACGTAGCCAACACAGTCAGCTGATAGTTCAAACTCCTCTTTATTGCTCCAACTTTCCCCACAATGCTCCCACGTTTATAGCAAGTCCCGAAGCCAAGTGCTCACACACACCACCAGCAGCCTCTAGCTGCGAGTAGTGCAGCAAAACACTGTTAGCATGATAGCTTCATGGCAAGAATTCCAGTGCGGCAAAGGAACAAGGCAGCAATAGGGCAATGAGTCCAATGACTCATTGGACAAAGGCAATGGACAAAGGCAAAGGAACAAGGCAGCAATAAGGCAAGAAGTCTAGTGGACTACAGACAGCAGTAATGGCACACAAAACTCCACGAATTCAGTGCTTGTTCCTGACAAGGCCCCCTCCCCACAGCGTCTTCTTAAATCTCAGTCCCCTGGTGTGCCTTGTGAAGAGGGGTGGTGTGCTCCCTCCTGAATCGTTGGGTTAGCCTATGCTCCTCCAGTCTCCTCTTCGCTCTCTGTGCTCAGGGATCAGGAGAGGGTAGCCTTTGCTCATTGCCTGAGCTCATTCACTCCTCATCTCTACTGCCTGTCCTCTCTTCCCCCCTCTCTCAGTTGCCCTGTCACCATTCTTCCCTGCTGGCATGCCATCCCAGGTCCGAGAGACATGGTGGCTGCCTCTTCCTGCTCCTCCCTACATTCCTCCAGAGCCAATCAGGCCACCCAATAATAATAATAATAACAACAACAACAACAACAACAACAATAACAACAACAACAACAACAATAATAATAACAATAATAATAATATATTTAATTAATTAATTAATTAATTAATTAATTAATTAATTAATTAATTTGTATGCTGCCCTTCTTCAACAGGACTCAGGGCGGTGAACAGCCATGGTAAAACATAACATATAAAATTTAAAAGCAATTTAAAAAACATTAAATAATTTTGGCTATCCATTTAAAACAACCCGGATTAAAACCAATTACAATTTAAAACTGAAGGGATGGGATCAAGCCAGCCCGGCTAGGTGAAAAAGATGTGTTTTCAGGGCCTGACGAAAAGTCCGGAGGTCTGGTATCATGCATATCTCTGGGGGTAGGTCATTCCAGAGGGCAGGTGCCGCCACAGAGAAGGCTCTCTCCCTGGGGGTCGCCAGCTGAGATTGTCTGGCTGACGGCACCCTGAGGAGTCCCTCTCTGTGGGAGTGTACTGGCCGGTGGGAGGCTATTGGTGGCAGAAGGCGGTCTCGTAAATACCCCAGCCCTAAGATAATAATAATAATAATAATAATAATAATAATAATAATAATAATAATAATATAAATTTATTGTCATTGTATGTGTATACTCAGTATACCCATACAACAAAATTCACTTAACACCGAAAGACCAGGTCCAACACACATAACAATCCCCAAACACAGTCCCACCCACCACAATTCCCCACCCCTAAACCACCCAAACATCCACACAACAGACCAAGTAATACTATCCAACAGCTCACTGATGGTGACCCCTTAGTTCATTGTTGAGTGCAATCATAGCTCTGTGATAAAAACTATTCAGAAAAGGTGTGATCCGAGTTTTAATTGTTCTGTATCTTCTGCCAGAAGGCAACAGTTCAAAAAGACTGTAAGCAGGATGGGAAGAGTCTCTGAGAATGTTATACAACTTTCTCAAACAGCGAGATTCGAAGATGTCGTCCAGGGCTGGTAGCTGGAGTCTGATGATATTCTGGGCAGTTTTAATGATTCTCTGAAAATTCTCTGTAGAGCTTTTTTGTCCGCTACAGAGCTGCTCCCATACCATGCAAGAATGCCGTATGTCAGGACACTCTCAATGGTGCTGCGATAGTAGGACAGAAGTAGATGCTGAGACCCCCTCAACCTCTGTTGGCCCCAGTTCCAGCTCGTCCTCCCCCACAGACTCAGGCTCCGATGGGGCCATGACAAAGATATTCTGAGAGAGATAGTCTCAGTCCTACCTTTGGGAGGATGATATTTCCCAAAAGTAGAGTTCTGGGAACATTTCCATTACCATCACTTGTCTCCTTTCCATATTCCATTATATAATCTCTGTCTTCACCACCTGGAACAATTTAATTGTTTCTCAGAATTATTGTCCACTTTTTACTAACTGTTGGGGAAGGCTGGTGACCACTGATGGAAAGAGAAAGAGTGTGTATTTTATGCTTCTTGTTTGTCAGAATCCCAACAAAGCTGGTAGCAAGGTTTAACATCTCCCAGCCCAGACTCCTTACAGAGGACAGTTGTGTTTCTGAGTGCTCCCCTTCAGAAGTTATTTAGTTCCTACAGTGACAGAAGAGAAAATGCCACCTTACATCCTTGAGAAAATGTCATGGGCTTTTCATTTCATTTGAGTGTACTGCAGGAGTTTATTTCTGCCGAAGAATAAGGATTAAGTTGTTAAGCAGGATGTGATTGAACATGATTAAGGTAGCCCATGCCCTCCACGCCCAAGCAGTACAGTTTCTTTGCCTCTGAACCAGAGCATCCTAAGATGAATAACTCTCTGAAATATCTTCACCTTTAGTTCTGAGGATTTCACCATGTTAATGAGCGAACACAGGAAGTCTGCAGAGTTCATTTATCTGAAAATAATTTGTTCTATAAAGCCTAATTTCTCTTGTTATGACAAAAGTGATTGTTAATAAACACTTGTGATCCAATCTGTGCTTTCAGGGCTGTTTATGCATATGCTCAGCGTGTTGCAAAAAAACCTGAAATCTGGTTAGGTTCATTATAATGGTCATGAATAATACATGACTTTAGAAAGCAGATTTTTCTTCTTTTTCCTTTATATTAAAAAAAAATGCTAGTCAGGAGAAAAATACATCCTCTTGGGATGAATCTTGAGGAAAGCTAGGGAAGATGTTTGCCTTAATCTCCAGATACTTGGGCTTTGGAGTACTGTATGGGAGGAGGAAGAATGAAGAGCAGCACCTGTGCATGATATCGTTGCTTCTTGTGGTTGTCAATCTTGGATGATGGATGTTATTAAATGTGAATCGTGTTTGCATCTTCACTTTTCATCAGAGCTCTTTGTATTGGATAGTTTGGCAGATAATCATTGAAAGATTCTTGGGAAATAAATGCTGCCCTTTCATTTGCATTAGTTGCAAATATTGCTAGATGGATGCAGAATCAAACAGGGAGAAGAGAGAAGAGATCTCCCTGGATTCATAAACCTAAGCCCCAGTTGAAAGGATTGGAGCTATCAGAAAACAAGCATGCTATGCAAGGCTGTAGAATTCTTGAGGCCATGATAGTAAAGTACCTGATTATGTTGATGCCCTTAACCTAGGTCAATAGGATCTGGGTTTTAAAACTGATTGGTTGATTTGATTATGGACCATCAAGTCGGTGTCCTTCCACCTTACTGATTGTGGATATATTTTATTCTCTTTCCCTCCACCATATCTTGTAGTCCTAAATCTGTGGCAGCCCCTCAAATATAACAGTATTCCAATATCTGAGGGGCTGCCACAGAGAGGAAGGGGTTAAGCTATTTTCCAAGATAACCAAAGGCCAGACAAGGAATAATGGATGGAAACTGATCAAGGAGAGATTCAACCTAGAAATAAGGAGAAATTTTCTGAAAGTGAGAACAATTAACCAATGGAACAGCTTGCCTTCAGAGGTTGTGGGAGCTTCATCACTGGAGGCTTTCAAGAGGAGATTGGATTGCCATTTGTCAGAAATGGTGTAGGGTCTCCTGCTTGGGCAGCGGATTGGACTAGATGGCCTTCAAGATCCCTTCCAACAGAGCCTTGGTAGCACAGTGGACTAATGCACTGTTATTAACATCTGCTGCTTGCAATTACTGCAAGTTCAAATCCCACCAGGCTCAAGGTTGACTCAGCCTTCCATCCTTTCAAAGGTAGGTAAAATGAGGACCCAGATTGTGGGGGCAATAAACTGACTTTGTATAAATATACAAAAGTATGAAAGCTATTGTGTTAGGTTCAGCTTGCAGCTTACTCCTAACTTGTTGGTCAGGCAATATATCTGTTTCTTTAAGAAACAACTGAGCCACGTAATCAGGGTTTGCTGAACCCTGTAATTAGGCTGCAGTGCATAAATAAGCAGCACAGAGAAACATTCGTTCTTCCTGGTTCTTCCTGGTTCTACCTAGGTCTTCCTGAGTGATACCTGTTTGTATCCTGTTGCTTACTGAGTCTATTATATGGTACTGTATACCAAGAGTTACTAAAGTCTGTTTGCTTTGGTAAGGGAAGATACTTACTGGACTGATATTACTGTTTATGACCTTGGACTGTTTTACTTACACCGAGACTGCTTGTTACTTGTAGATAAACTATTTTTTCTCACACGAGCCGCACGTTTATCTCCTTCCCTGTGTGTTTCTGCTCTGCTCGTTGCACAAGCAACAAATACTTTTTACACACACCCTAACATTGGTTATGGGCCCAGAACGTTCCAGGGCTCTTTAATTTGTTTTTGTGGAAGTGAGAAGTGCAGGCAGTGGGTGTAGTGGTCAAGATGATGGCTTTTGAGCAAGGTACAAGTTATTCTACTATAACCCGGTTGGATGGAACAAACTATGTTACCTGGTCCACAAAATGCTGTCTACTTTTGCGAAAAGAAGGACTGTGGGACATGGTTAATAATCCACCGGACATAACTGCATTGAATGCTGCTGACAAAGAAGATGCCAAAAAGATAGCGAAGTTTCACAGGGACAACGAGCGTGCTTTATGCATCATTGGCCTGACACTGAGAGACCAGCAACTTGTCCATTTCCGGGGCGAAGAGTCTGCTGCGAGGTTTGGACAAAGCTAAAGAAGCTCTACGTTCGTGACTCTGTGGGTGTCCATATCTACCTGACACGGAAATTATTTCGCTTACATCTTCAGAAAGGAGGAGACATGATGGCTCACCTGGACTCCATGACAGGGCTTTTCCAGGAGCTACAGGAGAAAGACCTTGTGTTTACTGAACTGCAGCAAGTTTATATTATTCTTTCATCATTGGATGACAGTTATGACTCTTTTGTTTCATCATTAGAAGTATTGTCTAGAGATGAACTAACATTGGCCAGTATGACTGGTAGGTTACTGGATGAGGCCAAACGTAGGCAAGAACGAGACCAGTTAAGGATGCAACAGCAACCAAAAGTGGAAGCTGTATATGAGAATGACAATATTGTTAAACGCTGTTATGCATGTGGGGCTAAGGGGCACATTGCAAAATATTGTAATAATAAGAAAGTGTCTGCTAGAAACTCTGCTAAACCCAGGAAAGGGTGTAATTTAGCAACCAGTTCATCTAATAATATAAAAGATGATTGATGGGTGATTGATAGCGGTGCCTCTCAATCAATAACAAAAAACAGAAAACTGTTTCTAAATATGAAGAAAAGTACTAAAAAGGTCAAATTAGCTAATGGCTGGAATGTGACTGTAGCTGGGGAGGGACTTGTTAAATGTTCTATTAGTAAGCACCCTTTACCCATGCTTTATATCCCTAGTTTGAAATATAACCTTTTATCTGTAAAGTCATTACTACATTCTGGGTTTACAGTAACTTTTAAAAACAACAAATGTTTGCTGGAATGTGAAGGCACTGTAGTTACTGCAGAATTAGAAAACGACTTATTTGTCATTAGGGATAAGTCATTACTGTTAGTTCAGTCAAAAGCTAAATTTGGAAATGTAAAGCCTCATGATGAATTCGTACATTTATTACATAGAAGGCTTGGTCATCTGAATTTCAGGTTGTTGCATTTGACTGTTAAGCAGTCTAAAGGCGTTAATTTAAGGGCTTGCAGCAAATACCTAAACTGTAATACTTGTAACCAGCATAAAAGTAAAGTTACACCTGCAAACTGCTGCAATGGGTTTAAAACAACTAAACCTTTGGAGGTAGTCTTTTTAGACTTAATAGGGCCAAAGAAACCCAGTTTAGGGGGAGCATGCTATATTTTGAGTATAGTTGATCACTTTACCAGATATGGTTTTTGCTACCTTATGAAGTCCAAAAGTGATACGTTCCAGTGTATCACAAATTGGCTTCGTTTTGTAGAACGGAAGCAGAAGTTTAAGGTGAAATGCATTGTTACTGACAATGGAACTGAGTTTACTAACCATCAGTTGGCTAAGTTGTTAAAGGATGCTGGGATACAGCATAAACGTTCTGCCCCTTTTCAGCCAGAACATAATGCATATATTGAACGAAGAGGCCAGACCCTACAAGCTATGACTAGGACTATGCTGGCTGATGCTTGTTTACCTGATAAATTGTGGGGAGAAGCAATACTATGTGCCAATCATATTTTAAATAATGTGGTGCACTCCTCTACAGGTAAAATTCCTTTTACTTTATGGCACGGGAGGAAGCCTGATTTAAGTTATATACATACTTTTGGTGCACCAGCCTGGGTGCATATACCGGTTAGTCAGAGAAGGTAGGACCAACAGAGAGCAAAGAAAATGATTTTTGTTGGTTATGAGGCTAACCATAGGTCCTATAGATTCTGGGAAAAAGGAACAACAAAAGTTTTGTGTAGCGCTAGTGCTAAATTCCTAGAACACGAAGGCTGGGGCAGGTTAGAAAAAGCAGACTATGGTTTTACAGATATTGATGTTAAGATGGACCATATTCCTGATGATAGGTCATCTGAGATGGATGATAAACCATCTATTAAGGTTGAAGAACAGGAACAGGAATTAGGGTTAGGGGAGGATGAACCCAATATACCTAATGTGAGTCCTGTTATGCCTAGATGATCTTCCAGGGACCGGCATCCACCAGATCGCTATAAAGCCACAGTGGTTTGCCAAGTAGATATCGAACCATCCAGTTATCAGGATATAACATTATATCCAGAAAAGGAGCAAAAAGCCTGGCAGGAGGCAATGGATAGAGAAATTGATTCATTGAAGAGGCTTGGTGTCTATGAAGTGGTAAGAATACCACCAAATGAGAAATTTATAGGCTGTAGGTGGGTCTATAAGGTAAAGAAAAGTGTAGATGGGGTAGTAACCCATAAAGCTCGGCTTGTTGCACAAGGGTTCTCACAGACAGATAGAGACTATGATGAGGTTTTTGCTCCAAGTTTACGAGTGAGCACTTTGAGAACCATGCTTGTTTGGGCAGTTAGAAATAAATGCTCAATTACTCATTTAGATGTCGAGACAGCTTATTTGAACGCTCCGTTGAGGCATACAATATATATGAAGAAACCTCCTGGTTTTGATACACAGGATAGAACTGAGTGTTGGAGGCTACAAAAAAGCCTATATGGTTTAAGGCAATCAGGTTACGAGTGGAACCAATGTATAGTGCAGGAATTACGTAACATTGGGTTCTATGAGGGCGTAGCAGATAAATGTCTGTTTAAAAAAGAACAGGATGGATGTGTTTCATTCTTGTTACTCTTTACAGACGACATTGCCATAATTACCAGAACTGACGCTGAGGCCAGAGAGATTATTGGTCAGTTGCAAACAAAATTTAAACTTAGAAATCTAGGACATATACGGCATTATCTAGGGCTGGATATCCTGAAAACATCTAGAGGATTTAAAATATCACAAGCTAATAAGATCTGCAAATTGTTAAAAAAATATGGGATGGAATTATGTAAACCTGCCAAGACTCCTATGGCACAGGAATTCCAACAGGATAGTTTGCAGAGTCCACAGTTCAGTAAAGAACTGTATCAATCATTAATAGGCAGTTTGTCATATTTGAGTAACTGGACACGGCCTGATATAGCTTTTAGTGTTAATCAACTAGCACAATATAGTTCAGAGCCTACTGATAGGCATTGGCAGGCTGCAAAACGTGTTCTTAGGTATCTTAAAAGAACTCTGCATTTTGCTATGTATTTAGAACCTAATGCCAATATGATGTTAAAGGCATATGCTGATGCCAGTTTTGACAGAACTTCTACATCTGGAATTGCAATCATGTTGGATAACTGCCTGGTTGGATGGAGATCAATTTGCCAGAAACACATCAGTTTGTCTACCATGGAAGCGGAGTTTTCTTGTCTATCACTTACATGTACTGAACTGATTTATTATAAACAGTTGATGGAAGATATTGGATTCAAAATGGACTATCCTATTACGGTTTATGAAGATAACCAGGCAGCCATTAAAATGGCAACGAATCTTGCTGTAAAGACAAGGACTAAATACACTGATATACGTTATCTGAATGTTCGGCAATGTGTTAAGGATAACATGATTACATTGGAATATTGCGCATCGGAGGACAATATTGCCGATAACTTTACTAAAGCGCAAGGTGCCATTAAACACACCAATTGTTGTGAAAGATTTGGATCAAGAATCTGAAATGTACCTGATACTACTGTACAATGTATGATTTGGATATGTGTTTTTGTTTATGTATCGATTGTGTATATTGTCCTGCCCAATGGGGAGAATGTTAGGTTCAGCTTGCAGCTTACTCCTAACTTGTTGGTCAGGCAATATATCTGTTTCTTTAAGAAACAACTGAGCCACGTAATCAGGGTTTGCTGAACCCTGTAATTAGGCTGCAGTGCATAAATAAGCAGCACAGAGAAACGTTCGTTCTTCCTGGTTCTTCCTGGTTCTACCTAGGTCTTCCTGAGTGATACCTGTTTGTATCCTGTTGCTTACTGAGTCTATTATATGGTACTGTATACCAAGAGTTACTAAAGTCTGTTTGCTTTGGTAAGGGAAGATACTTACTGGACTGATATTACTGTTTATGACCTTGGACTGTTTTACTTACACCGAGACTGCTTGTTACTTGTAGATAAACTATTTTTTCTCACACGAGCCGCACGTTTATCTCCTTCCCTGTGTGTTTCTGCTCTGCTCGTTGCACAAGCAACAAATACTTTTTACACACACCCTAACGCATTGTAAGCCACCTTCAGTCTCCAGAGAAGGGCGGCATATAAATTAAAGCAAAAAAAAAACAACAAAAAAAACAAACAAAAAAACAAACAAACCTCTGTTAATATGTTGAATCTGTAGTCTAGGGTTTAAGGTGTTCACTAAAAGTCTTCTTGGAAAATGCAGTTTTGGAGAAATATGTGACTTAAAATAGAGAAGTAGTGTAGTGCAAAAGTTGTGGAAATGTACTATGTATTTATTTCTATTAATTTATCAAATTTATAAGGCATGCATTCCCTTTATATCTCTGGGTGTTTTAGAATAATACAGTGAAAATAACAAAACATTAAAAATAAGAATCAGAACAGACTGAGATGATAAGCATTTAATAATTGCATTAAAAAGTCCTGGAAGTTTGCTGTAAATGTATTATTTTGATCTCAGCCACATATTTGACACATATCCCATGGCGTCCTGATTAAGAAGCTGGCTAAGTGTGAGATAGATGACAGTTAAATGGAAACATAGATGCTTGAAAATTTGTGCTCAAAGAATACACATCGATGGTTTTCCATCAATCTGAAGTATTGAGTGAGGTGCCACAAAGTTCAATCCTGGGTCCAGCACTCTTGAATAATAAAAGATGTGGATGAAAAAAGTTAAGAATGCTTATTAAATTTGCAGATGATGCAAAAGTGAGTGGGTACTAGCCGATGCTATAAAAGACCGGAATAAAATGTCACACTATTTTGATATTCTAGAAAAAAGGACTGGGGGTAGGGGGTGGGGAGGATAGAACCAAATTTGACTGAGATAAGAGTTCCTCATTTAGGAAATTAAAATCCAACACACAGGTTAAAAAAATTTTTTTGAATGAATAAGTGGTTTACTATCAAATAACATTATGGAGCTTTGGTGTAATTGCCAGGAGATAGGTCTAGTTTAATGAAAAGAAGGGCTGGGGTGATATGATAGCAGCGTTCCAATATCTAAAGGGCTGCCACAAAAAAGACGGGAGTCAACCTATTCTCCAAAGCATCTGATGGCAGAATCAAAGAATGGAAACTAATCAAAGAGACAACCAACCTAACACTAAGGAGACATTTTTTGACACTTAGAACAATTAATCAGTGGAGCAACTTGTCTCCAGAAGTTGTGGGTGCTCCAACACTGGAGGTTTTTAAGAAGAATTTGGACAACCATTTGTCTGAAATGGTATAGGGCTTGCTGCCTGAGCAGGAGATTGGACTAGAAGAACTCCAAGGTCCCTTCCAACTCTTTATTCTGTTGTTTGGAACAGAAGTCTTCCATTATTACTTTCTGGCAGCACCTGGAGAAAGACAGGTAAAGAATCACTGCAAACTAGTGCCCAGCTCCCAAATCCCCAAGCTCTTTCTAACAGGATAGTATATCAACCATATTAACATCTGCCAAGCAATCCAGGAATATTAACAATGTTTTATTACCTTTATCTCTTTTTGGTATACAATATATCTTCCACATAACATGACCAGATCTATCTTGATCATGACAAATCTATGTCTAAACATAGACAGAAAAGAATTAAGATAATCATGTCCAAGACCTTCTGGACCTACAACCTGCACCTTTTCCATAGGCAGTCCTCATTTAGCGGCAACCTCATTTAGTAATCATTTGCAGCTATGAAGGTGAAGAAAAAGTAATTTTGCAATCCATGCATTTATGACATTATGGATTTATAAAGCGAAGGAAAGCTGAAGTAAGATCATAAGCACAGTCATGCTTTCACTTAGTGACCAATTGTTAACAAATGTGTTACTGGTCCCAACTGTGATCACTAAAGAGAACCACTTTTATTGAATACTGGATGGTATTAGCTAAAAGCTGCCAAGTCTAAAGATAATTTCTTAAACATTTCATCAGCATAGAATAGAATGGAATGGAATGGAATGGATGGGATGGGATGGGATGGGATGGGATGGGATGGGATGGAGTAGGCGAGAAGAGAAGAGAAGAGAAGAGAAGAGAAGAGAAGAGAAGAGAAGAGAAGAGAAGAGAAGAGAAGAGAAGAGTATTGCTGAAATTAACAAGCACTGAATTGAACTGTAAAGAACTACCTGAACTACACACAATAGAACTCCATTGAAGCCAGAAGACTACCTGATTATCTGAAAGGAAGACCTCCAGATCTCTCCTTTTTTTCAGACTCAAGGCAGCAGTAGCCATTGCAGAGAGCAGGGGAGATTTTATAACTTAAGTTTGGCAGAACTGGAGGAGCATGTGGTTGAGATAGAAATGTATCCAGGAAAAATTCTGAACATAATAAAATGTTCATCCTTCCTTCCTCCCTAGAATCCAGAAATGAATGGAAAAGAACTGAAGAAAACAGAATTACATAACAATTAGATTGATGGATAAGTGAGCTATAGATCAATTATAGATTGTGCATTTCGCAAGTAAATAAACTCAGTCACAAAATGAATCACACTGTTGGGGTTAACCGCCATGCTACAGTTTGAATATCTTTTATTTGTGTGTTTTGGTGTGCTTTTTTTTAACCATCCAGGATATCACATGATGTTAGAGCTTGCTATCATTTTTAAACCATTAAATGTTAACTTCATTTTCTTGTACGAATTATGCTTTGCTCTTTTAGGTTTGTAATGAAAAATAAGTACAGGTTATGCAAGCAATAACCTTCTTGTAAGCAGCAGCTATCTTTTTAAAACAGTTTTATTATGCCACAGTCTGGTACTCCATTAAATATAGATTACAGACTCTGGAATAAATGAATATCAACGAAGCAGCCTCCGCCTTCCGTACATATCAATGCAAATAATGAATTGTGGCATCTCATGAAAATGTATTAACAGAAAGGAGCAGGTCAAGAAGTAATTACGCATGTGTCTAATCTCATGGTTCTTGCTCTCAGAACAGTCCAGGATACCAGTCCAGAGCTTCAATCTCAAACTGTCTACCATGGACCTCACTCCCTTCTTAAGAGGTCCGTAAAGGGCAGAGGTGAAATCCAGCAGCTTCTGACAGGTTCTGGAGAACTGGTAGCAAAAATTTTGAGCAGTTTGGAGAACTGGTAGCGGAAATTTTCAGTAGTTCAGAGAACCAGCAAATATCACCTCTGGCTGGCCCCAGAGTGGGGTGGGAATGGAGATTTTGCAGTATCCTTCCCCTGCTATGCCCACCAAGCCACACCCACCAAGCCACACCATACCCACCAAGCCACGCCCACAGAACCGATAGTAAAAACAATTTGGATTTCATCACTGGTAAAGGGAGCGTGCATAAGCGCACCAGCAGGCCTACCATCCCTGTCTTACTGTCCCCATTTATCTGTATTTACTTCCTTTGTTCATGTTTATGTTCATATCTATACTTGTTATGTTGTACATGTTTGACAAACAAATAAAATAAAAATAAAATTTAAAAGTACCACTTGGTTTGAAAAGAAGCAGGAAACTGCCACTGACCTTATCTCTTTTTGGAGAGGAGGAAACATAGGATCAGTTAGGCCTGTCCACTGATAATTTAGAGAATTCACAAGCTGTTTACAAGCTTCTACAACTAAGAAGGATCATAGCAAAACAGGCTTCATGGCTGAAAGTATAGAGAAATGTTGAAGACCTAGAGCTAAAACTAAATATTTTAGAAGCATCTGTCATTTAACATACGTATGTTCCTTTTGATCTCTTCCTGGATAAGGCCTGTATTCTATCTTCCCTTGTGGAGAATTTGATTTTTTTTAGCTGATGCAATCTTTTCCAACTAGGACAGGTTTTTCTCACAAACGACTAAAACTAAAAAGGTTATTGCTTGAAATGTCAAAATGCTTTTTGTGATAGAGCTTTATTTATTTATTGCATTTATATCCCTCTTTTTTCCCCTCAGAGGGCAGCCAATTTTTTCCCCCCTAAAGTCTCTCCTATTTTTATTCCAACTTCAGACCTGTGAGATAGGTTGGGTTGAGAGACTGGCTTGCTCAGAAGCATTTAGTGACTTTTGGGTTCCAATGAGGATTTAAAACAAAGTTTCCTCTAAACCAGGGGTCAACAACCTGCGGCTCCAGAGCCACATGCGGCTCTTTGGGCCTTCTGCTGTGGCTCCCTGTCAAGTGATCCCACCTCTGGCTGGCCCCACCCCTCCCCCTCCCCTCCCAGTCACTCCTCCCCTGGCCTGAGAAGGTAAGGGCAACGGTGGGGGATGGAGAAGCGGCCAAGGCAGATACAGAGAGAGGGGGAGAGAGAAGGGGGAGGTAAGGAGGGAGGGAGGGGAAGAGAGAGATATGTGAAAAGGGTTTTGTGGTTCCCGGTCTTTTTAATAACTGGTTCTCTGCCCTAATGACCAGCTGGATAGGTGTGGCTGGGGGGGGTGTCATGTGACTGGTAAAAGTGAGTGACATCGAGTTGGCCACGGCCACTCAGGTTTTGTGGCTCCCAGTGTTTTCTTTTCTGTGGGAAACAGGTCCAAATGGCTCTTTGAGTGTTTAAGGTTGCAGACCCCTGCTCTAAACTGAGTCCAATACTTTAAATCACTACACTGAGAACAAAGAAAACTAAAACATGGTATTAAAAAGCTGAATTTGAACCATGGAATTTGAGTCAGTCTTCTTTAACTTTTTCCAGATGAGTTGAAATTCCAAACTTCCAAAATCAATAGAATATAACCAAAGGTTTCTGCTTCCTATATACATTGGACTTTCCAAATGATCATCTTTCTCCAGATCTACCTCACTTCCTAAAAATAGCCATGGAATTTCATGTTTTCACTGGGGATTTGAAGGCAGTTAACGTGACAGATGAGAACCAACTTGGTGTAATGGTTAAGGAATCAGGTTAGATGCTGGGAGACTTTAAGTTCTAGTCTGGCCTTGGGCAGAAGTTAGCTGGGTCACCTTAGGCCACTCACCTTCTATCGGCTCTAGAAAGAATGCAATGGCAAACAACATATGAAATACCTTGCCAAGAAAAAAAGTGCAGGAACTTGTCCAGGCAGTCTGCAGGAATCATAACACAATTGAATGGAATTTTTTAAAAATATGGACTTGCTTGAGGATTTTGTCATGTTTCGGTGAATGACTATGCTAATTATGCTCAGTCAGTAAGACTTAAGAAGGATTTTATTGAGTTTGGCAAAATACATAACAAATGCATTAATAATGTCAGAATTACCTAGCTTTGACAATTATTGTACATTGAGTTCTTTCTCCATGCATTTAATAATACAAATTCTGGCTTCATTTCACACTGAAAAACAGAGAAAGCATGTTGATCACTTGGCCACTAATTGAACACAATATTCTATTTAATTTTGTGAATATATATGCCTTTTTAAACTATTAACTATTTGGAGATGCATATGATGACTATATAAATTGACTTTCATGAGGAATCATCATCTCCAGTGACAACAGACTTAATATCACACTTGGCCAATAAAGAATTCTATTCTGTTAAAAAAAAATATTGCAGGGCTTGTCATTGGTCATGTCATCTTTCAGGCAGTTATTTCCCAGGTAAATACCTATATCCAGTTTAATTTGGATTGTACTAGTCCCAAATCCAAAGAGATGATCATGGAAACGTCTTGTCTTAGGGCATGTCAAATTTTTCAACTTTCGATTTCCAAAAATTAGGGGTACTCAAAAGTTGTGACATGCCTTGGTGATGGTCAAGATATTTTGGTTTCTTTAATAGAATTTAGATGGGCTTGGTAAATAAGTACATAAATATCATAACTTTTTAACATTTTGTTTGTTTCAATGTCCATTATTGTGGGATTATTTAGGTCTTTCATGATATGTACAGATGTGAAGCCAATTCTCTATCTGCTGGATCTTGGTCTTTCTTGGGAGATAACAGCAGAAAAAGAACCAGGGAGCAGAAAATTGGAAAATGTGTGAATCTCATTTAGGAGGGATGCCTTTATCCAGCCTGAAGCAAACAAAAGTTGACTTCTATTTGAAAAATCCTCCTTAAATTATGACAGTTTGGATAATTACTAGTAATTATTCTTTTTCTTAGGGGTGATGAGCTAGAAGTTCAGAATGGTTGGAGGAAACTGATCATTACATTCATTTCTGTTGAGATTTAAGTCCCAGATTGGTAATGTTTATTTTGAATGATGATCTATATCAGGAATGATATAGAGGTGGCCGAGGTGATATAGGTAATGAGCCGAGGTGGCGCAGTGGTTAGGGTGCAGTACTGCAGCTACTTCAGTTGACTGCTAGTTCAGCAGATCAGTGGATCAAATCTCACTGGCTCAAGGTTGACTCAGCCTTCCATCCTTCCGAGGTGGGTAAAATGAGGACCCAGATTGTTGGGGGCAATATGCTATTTAGTATACTGTCTTTGGTGTAAGCCGCCCAGAGTCCTCGGAGAGTGGGAGGCATAGAAATATGACTAATAAAATAATAAAATAAATAATGACCCCGTTATGATCACAGGAATCCCCTAGCATCCCAATATTGCTCAGCCATTGTTCATTTGGGTAGCAAATGAACAATTTTAGCAGGCATGACTTCTTAGGCTTCTTGCAAAATTAAGAATAGGAATGGAAATCTGAGACTGATAAGAAGGCAAGCCACTTCTATTCTAAACTTCCATCCCATATCCCTATGTGACAATTAACTTGAAATTTATCCAGCGGGGGATAAATGATTAACAGCATAAAATTGGATTGGTTTTGAATGGGGTTTAATGATGAGAATGGGATGAGAATGGCATGAAGCTCTCATTTCTATCACTCTCTCACCACCCAAGTTATGAAAAAG
The DNA here is from genome assembly GCA_022577455.1 of Arizona elegans. Classification (NCBI taxonomy): domain Eukaryota; kingdom Metazoa; phylum Chordata; class Lepidosauria; order Squamata; family Colubridae; genus Arizona; species Arizona elegans. The sequence continues at coordinate 4,801,374 of JAKOOJ010000040.1, read as the reverse complement.
GGGCTGAGATCCAGCCCTTCCTGCAATATCATCACAGCTTCCTGCCAAAAATATTGAGAAATCAATCCGCAGCCCATTTGAACATTGTCCCGACCCCAAATTCAGAAAGTGTAGGTATGGAAAGTATGTGTCTCTGAAGAGGCTAGTAGTTGGTATTGGTTGGTAGGAAACTGAAGCTTCTGAGTATAATACTTGTTACCCCTGGAGTTACTGTTTTGTTATGGCCCATGGGAACCAGCATGAAAGGATACTACTTGGTCAGTTCCTCAAAGGAAACAGAGAGACTCGGAAATTATGCAGCAGGAACAAAGAGCAGCTGATAAATAGAAGTCTATTCAAGCAGCAGCAAAACAATCTGTATCTACAAAGAGGACCTAATAATATTTATTTGTTAGTTTGCTTTATTCAATTTGTATAGCTGCCCATCTCACAAATATGGCTCACTACTAAAATCAGGAAGAACAATAAAAATACAAATAATAAATATAAACAATCATGTTTACAAATGTTAATGATGTTAATAAAATATACAGACTAAAAAGATATTATTATAAAATTCCTATTCATTGAAGGATTAATGTTAATCTTCTCCTTGATCACTTGTCTAGTATACATTTATTTAGAACAGGAGTGTCAAACACAATTTCATTGAGGGCCGCATCATTATGTTTGACCTAGGGGGCCGGTTAGGCGTGATAAACTTGACATCACTTGTTTTGGGGGATGCCTGTGGTGGCCCAAGCGCTTTGCCAGAGAAAATGGAGCTTGGGATTTTGAATGTTTGATTAGTCTAGGGCAGTTGCAACTGACTTGGCTTACACTGAATTATTAGAATCCAGCCCAATACAATTGGATTTCAAAAGCTGTTATTTTCCTTTGCATGCCTATTTGCTGTAGTCTATTTGTAGTAATAATTTTTATTGTTAAACTGTTGGATCAGTAAATGGCTGGTGTGTCAGTTATTAAATATGCAAATAGGTTTGGAAATGTATATGTTCAGAAATGATATTATTTTTAAAAGACATGTATCTATGCTAGCTTTCTATTTTATAAAAGGTCAGTGTAAAATTAATCATAAATCTTTTTAGTATAAAAATATTTATTTATTTATTTATTTTATTGTCATATTTATATGCCGCCGTTCTCCCAAGGGACTTGGGGCGGCTCACAGAATAAAACAACCCAACAATAAATAGAATTAAAATGTTAAAATCCTATTTAAAAACCCCAAATCCCCCAAATTAAAATGCACGGCAGATCAGGGAATTTGCTGAAAGAGCCATGTCTTTAGGTCGGCGCCTAAATATATATATTATATATATATATATATATATATATATATATATATATATATATATATATATATATATATATATATATATATATATATATATAGGAAGAAAGTGCATCTCCGTCTACTCTGCTGAACCTCTCAATAACTTTCAATATCGCCTATAATGATTTTTAAAGCATCCTGATTTTAGAAGATATTGCAGCTTGCCAACCATTTGGAGAGCTTATCAATAAGAAAGCAGAATATTTTTTTTCCAAAATAATTCCTGGATCTGATTTCTTTTTTCTCTTTCCTTTGTAAAGAATTGACTGTGTGTGTGTTGGGTTTTTTTTTAATTTCTTTCCCATTTTCTTCTCTTAGATTTACCTTTAGTATCATAATCATTGTGTTTATTTTATTATATTAACTACAGTTTTCCTGACTTCGACAATAACTTTATTATACAGGTAGTGCTTGACTTTCAATCGTTCATTTAGTGACTGTTCAATGTTACAATGGCACTGAAAAAAGTGACATGACCGTTTTTCACACTTACGACTGCTGCAGCTTCCCCATGGTCACACAACCAAAATTTGGATACTTGGCAACTGGTTCATACTTATGACGTTTGCAATGTTCCAGGGTCAAGTAATCAATTTTTGTGACCTTCTGACAAGCAAAATCAATGGAAAGCCAGATTTACTTAACAGTCATGTTACTATTGTGACCCGCAGGTGGCCAGCAGAGCTGGCAGCAGAGTTGGACAGTGAGGAGATTGGTGAGGAACATGGGCCAGTCCTGGGGGCTGGGGAAAGCGCGGATGAGGGCTCTGCGTCGAAGGCAGAGAGGGAGCTAGACAGCAGTGAGGCAGAGGAACAACTGGAGCCTGTTCCCAGCGTGTACATGCGCAGAGCTGCCAGAAGACAAGAACAACTAAGAAAGCAGGGTCAATTTGGGAGTAAAGCCACACCTTGGAGGTGATTGGCCCCTCCCATAGGAAATAAAAGAGGACCGAATGGGGAGTGGTCTTTTGCAGGAAACAACTAAATTGATAGATTCCCATGCCATCAACATATTTATTGTCTTATGTGAAGTGTCAGTAGTTCTTAGGGTAATTATTTGTTCAACTTATAAGGAGGTGCCAAAAGAGAGAAACAGGAAATTAAATGCCATATTCAAAAACAACTTTTTCCCGATTGGAAACATGTCCCTGTGCATTAGAGCTGTTCGTGCTTTGAAAGTGACTCAGCCGAAGTGTTTTGGACCTTCTGTGATCACAGCACATCACAGAAGGACTTTTATGAAAGGCATCCCTCACTTTAGGCCATTCAAATTTTAGGACATTTTTTATGAGAAAAACTCAGGGGCTTTGATATTGATTGGTTCCTACACTTTTTATCCAAAAACTGTATGAAGATTTCAGAATCAGAACAAAAAAGAGACCAGAGGGTTCATTATTAGATCAAATCTCTGAATATAGAAGAATTAGGCAGGGTTGCCTTTTAGCTGTTTTCATGTTCAATCTGTGTATGAAATTACTTCAAAGAAGCTCTCCTATTTGAACTTCCCTCAATGTAGACATGAACGGCAGATGTGAACATCCTACTTTTACAGTATTCAGAGAATGCAGTTAGTATTTGGAGGACTCCAGCTGGTTTTATAAGAGCCCTCAGATGCTCAAGGTAATGTGGTATGGGAAAGAGTGGTAACTAATTTTCAGAAAATTAAAGTGAAGTTTTACCCCAAACTTCTTAAAAAGTTGGATAATAGAAGGATTAAGCAACTGAAGAACGTTAAATAACCTAATGTAGTACGAGGATGAAGGTTCGTTCTCCGAGCTTGTGGGTTGTTTTCTGAATGTTTTGTTACCAGGCTAGGTAATATCTTCAGTGGAGTTTAGGGAAATTCTGCTGAAGATATTACCTAGCCTGATACTGTAGCCCTTGGAAACCAACCCACAAGCTCAAAGAATGAACCTACACCCTCATCCTTCAACCGAGCTACAGATAATTGCCACTGATATAGTACGTCAGGATTTAGGGTCATAAAAAGCATACGCGGATTTTTGCTCTTCAGCAATTCTAAAATTCCTCTGCAGGAATGGCAGAAAATCCATTCCTGTATTCTATGAAACTATTTGCTGCTAGATCTTTACCTCAATTGCTTTATGGTTCATAAATTGGTCCCAATTGTAAGTCATTGGAAATAATGTAACCCAGGTTAATAAAAGCAGTGTCTAGAGCACCTAAATGTCTGTCCCATGCAGATCAGAGACTAGTCAAAAACTAAGATAAGGCATGGCTCTTAACATTTAATTATTTGCTTGAATGGCATTGCCTCCCCAGAGGGCTGACCCTTCTTGTCCAGTCTAACTAATCTTGCTCTATGTGGTCTCAAGCTGTTTTGCAAAGATGCTAATCATCTGGCATCTCTGTAGATTTTGGACATTTTTACAATTTACCTAAAAAAATAATCCAAGGAAGGTTTTTATACAGCAAATACCAAATGAAATTACAGGTAGTCCTCAACTTACGACTACAATTGAACCCAAAATTTATGTCACTAAGTGAGTCATTTGTTAAGTGACATTTGCCCCATTTTATGCCCCACTTGCTTGCCACAGTTGCTAAGTGAATCACTGCAGTTGTTCCGTTAATAACACAGTTGTTAAGGGAATTTGGTTTCCCTACTGACTTTGCTTGTCAGAAGGTCACAAAAGTTGATCACAAGATCTCGGGACACTGCATCCGTCATAAATATGAGTCAGTTGCCAACTATCTGAATTTGGATCAGGTAGCGGAAATTTTGAGTAGTTCGGAGAACCGGTAGTAAAAATTCTGACTGGCCCTGCCCCCATCTATTCTCTGCTGTCCCAGCTGATTGGGAGGAAATTTGGGATTCCTTCCCCTGGATTGGGGAGGGAATGGAGATGTTGCAGTATCCTTCTCCTGGAGTGGGGTGGGAATGGAGATTTTACAGTATCCTTCTTCTGCCACGCCCACCAAGCCACACCCACCAAGCCATGCCACGCCGACCAAGCCGCACCCACAGAACCAGTTAGTAACAAATTTTGATTGTTACTGATTATATATAGTTACAACATCACTGAAAAACGTATTTTATATATATATGTTTTATTTGTAATTTTCCTTTAACAGACATACATATTTTGTAGACAGTGTATTGACTGGGTCAATATACTTTTTACACAATGCTAAGAATAATAGTACAATTAAATATACATAATCGTAGTCTTCCAACTTCTAACCTTAACATGCACATTGTAATTATAGTAAATTCTATTATATAGTGATGTTGTGACTTTGAATGGTCACTAAATGAACTTGTAAACTGAGCACTGTCTGTAGTCTGATCTCAGATTAGACTAAAAAATGAACAAAACATTCACCAGGTGCTTTGTTATTCCAAAAAAAGATTTTTCTTTGGAGCCTGTTTAACATTTTTGTAGGAGAAATTTAATAGTTTCTCAGGCTGACCCACTGTACCCCTGTTGTTGAATTCCTCCTTCAGTCCCTGCAGCTGAAGAAGCCTCATCTTTTCTTTGTTATTACTTACCAGAAATGGTGTTGTGAATTTTATGTGAACAGTCTTTTATGAAATTAGAACATTTTTATTACACATAATATTGTAAAGCTTTGCATAGCAGTTATCCATTAACAAATGACTTTGGATTCCATATGGGTCTCTTTAGATCACCGTTTTTTGTTGTTGTTTTTTACTGTTGGCATTTAACTATCATATTCTCTTTATTTTTTAGCCAATCCAAATTTCTTCTGATGTTTCAGAATAAAATTTCTCATCCTGTAGAAGCAAGAAATGAGTACATGGGAAAAGAAAAGGATTTAAAAAAAAGAGATTCTCTACTAATGTCTACACCATCAGCATATGATCATTAACCAGCACAACTCATGAAATCTGAAGAAGACTGTTGCTTTAAGGCTGCCCTTTATAGACAGCTAAACGTTTTGCTCATTATTCAACTACATCTTGTGCTTGCTATTTAATTAGTAGAAAGGCACAGACGTTTTAGGATGCCAGTGTACAACGACAAATGTTGAAGGGCACTCCGTGCAGTTGGCTCTGGGTGGAAAAAGTTAGCTTGCAATTGTTGGGTTTTGGGACATCTGAACAATTACCAAACTGTTTTTTCAAGTCTGGGAGAAGAATGCAGGATTTGGCCAGAATGAAAAAAAAATGTGCTCACTGGGAGTCAACATATTGGTGTCCCTTTGTCTGAAATTAGACATGATTTCCTAGAGTGACTGTATCTCTGCAACTGATACAGTTGTATAAAAGGGCATTTCAGGAAGTACAAGATTTTGTTTTGTTCTGTTTTTTTCCGCAGCTGGAGAGAACAGATCTGTAATGCAATTGCTTCTTTCCTTCTGATCCTTATCTAAACCCAGCTATTTTGCAGAATATTTGACAAATCCCCTTTCCCAGACAAAATGAAATGTTTCTCTCTATATATTATTTCTAAGGAAAGTTTTCTTTCCTAAGTTCTAAGAGAACTTTCAAGTGAACATCTGTAGAATCAGGGTGCATTTGTTTGCATTCATCCTGTATCACAGTTGCTTCCTTCCTTCCTTCCTTCCTTCATTTATTTATTTATTTTCCTTTTTGCCCATCTGTAATTCCCTAGTCAGATTTAGATTATTCATTCCTTAAAGCAGGAAGCTTCATAGGAGAAAGGGATATGATGTGTCACATAGAGATCTTGCAGCATGTAAATAGAAATGGATAAATGGAAAATCTGTGCAAAGATTCAGTCTAAAGATTACCCAAGAGTGTGATTCAGTCAGGTATCTGAGTCAAATCAGATAGATAATTCAGTGAGATTGTTAAGTAGAATTGGATGCATTCAAATTGATGATTCAAAAGATTTTTTACAAATGCACAAAAAACTGTTTTTGCAAATCTCTTTGAATTGTCAAATCAAATCAAGCATCAGAATTGTCCATTCAGATTGAAGCTGTTTTGCACACTACTGTTAAATCTGTTAATAAAAAATATTGCTCAATTTTTTTCGAAACTCTTTTTAGTTTAACTTACTCTATTAAGTATCCTTAAGATTTATATTGACTGTTTCCTAATATGATTTGATTGCTTATTTGTTCCCTATGACTATTATTAAGTGCTGTTCCTTATGATTCTTGACAAATGTATCTTTTCTTTTATGTACACTGAGAGCGTATGCACCAAGACCAATTCCTTGTGTGTCCAATTACACTTGGCCAACAAAGAATTCTATTCTATTCTATTCTATTCTATTCTATTCTATTCTATTCTATTCTATTCTATTCTATTCTATTCTATTCTATTCTATTCTAATCTAATCTAATCATAAATCATTCTTTGCTTTTGCTTCAGTTACTTTTACTCTTCTTGTGTTAACAAGGAGAATGATATGCATAAACTAATTTTACAAATGTGTAGTATAATATTTACTTGAAGTGAAAATTTTGTTTCATTCATCATTAGAGTAATCATCACAATCAACTTTATTTTTTAAAAAGTGTGGGTTATCTAAGACAAACTGAGTTTATAATAATAGGATCAGGCTAATTTTTCCTTCTGATAGGGGAACACTTAAATTCAGAATTATTTTGGATAAATATAGTTAATTAGCAAAACAGAAATGATGGACCTTATATACATGCATCGTATTGAGGGCTTAATGACCAATAAAATATCTCTCTGGAACAAAATGATACTGCTGAGAAGTAGCAGGTAGTGAAGGATTTAATGGATCCCCATTGCTTCTCCATATGAACTAGTTCTCTTTATGTCTGTTTGCATGGAATATGTAATTAATCCCCAAGAATGTCTCTTAGAGTTCATAATGAAATATAATCAATGTAAGCCTTATCATTTCACAACTTGACATTTTGGATTAGTATCTGAACAAACAACATGATTTCACAAGTTTTATCTTTTTTTCCCCCAAGACTGAAAGCATATAAAAATGTTGACATCTCTGAATCTAAAGATTTTTTCCCCCTCATTACCATGGCTCAGAACTGAGACTGATAGTTGATAGAAAGATAAACATCTACCAGTCAGTCTTGCACAGATATGAATTACCTTGAGATCAGGTTGAAATAACAAGTGTTTATATGAATGCTTTGATTTTTCAATATCCAAATAAGTTAAGGGTAGAAAATTATATTGGGTAGAGAAATTGTATATTCATGGAAACCCTTTCTGATTAGCAATTTATTTCAGGTTAATTAACGAAAGCATGAGATTTCTTATCCTTTTCCTTATACGTTTGTTATCCTCTTTAAAACACTGGAACCTAAATCTTGATGTTTGCTACTGATGGCACAGGGATATAGAAAGGACAAAGTAAAAAAAAACAAACTTTCCAGTCAAGGGCCAGCACTTCTGTTTACTTCAAAATAAGGAAATATGTTTAAGTATATTTTAAATCATAAATAATACAACATGAAGCTTGATACTTGGCCTCATCCCTCCATCTTGATCTTACTCTAGTCAGGGTTAAGTGAAAAGGATGCTGTCTCCTTGCTACCTTCTTATGGGTTGAAGAGTTATCACAGTCCGTTGAATTATGCAACACTATCTAAGCCAATCCAGTCACCAAGAGGGTTCGTGTGTGTGTGTGTGTGTGTGTGTGTGTGTGTGTGTGTTTGCAAATCTTAAGATCCTATCTGGAAAATATATAAGTCCTAATTAAAGTTCATGGTACCTTGGGATGTGCCTTTCCACAACTGTCTCATAGCATTGCCATCAACCTATTCTATTTAGGGCAATATTACTTTTATAAAAAGCAGCTTCCTTTAAAGATCAGGACAGAAATGGTAGAACTAAAACAAGATCAATTCAGGTCATTCTTGATGTTTAATAACAGGGGGAAAAAAGACATAACCTAATTCTGGTAAACTTCTCTATATAGTGACATCTGTCCTGGGTAAGCATGGAAGACTGCAAAAACTGGCAGTCCACCGCTGCTGGCATATCTATGTTCACTGAATCCAGCATACAAATCATGCCTGCAATTTTCCTAGAAGGATATATGTCCAACTCCATCAGGATTTGCCCACAAAATGCAGTCCCGCATCTACCTAAAAACTGCAATTCAGTGAGGAAATTGTTGGTCTTCTGGTGCCTACAAATGCAGCATCTGCTATCTGTCATTGCCACAAGGAGATGATTAACAATATAATGCTGTATGACGGACCCTCAAGTCAGATGGCATTCAACATGCTACTGTGGAAGAGTTGAGGATCTTTCGGAATACTAATGGTGTTTATAATGTGACTGAATTAAAGCCTGCAAGATGTCTAGTTACCGATGATGCCATACAAGAAAAGGAAATCTGAAGCTACAAAGACAGAATTGTAGTAAGAACATGAAACATTACAAGCACGAACATAGTAAAAGATGAAATGAAACAAATTGACATCTTAGGCATCTGTAAATTAAGATGGACTGAGATGGGACACCTTCAGTCAGAAGATCACACTGTTTATTACATAAGATGTGAAAAACAAAGAAGAAACAGTGTTGCTTTTATATCAAGATAGATAGAGCAAGAACTGTAGTTGGCTACAATGCAACCAGTATCAAAATAATTAGACTTTGTAGGCAATCTTTTAATATGTTTATGCTGCAGCCACTGATGCAGAAGGAGATGAGGAGGATAAGATTTATGATCAAAATCGACTTGAAACTGACGAAACATACAAGCAAGATGTGCTGCCTTTGATTGTGTACTGGAAAACCAAAGCCAGAAAAAGGAGAGGGGAAAATGTAGCTTGACTGTGTGGCTTAGGAAACTGAAATGAAGTATGAGACCAACATATCAGATTCTGAGAAGCCAAAGCCACAAAAGAAAAAAATCTCAGGAATTTAACTAAGAATTTCAGAGAGCTATTGCAAGAAATAGGAAGCACTGTCACAGTAATATCAGCTTCCACTGAAGATAGAAAAAGAAATGGAAAAAGAAGGAAAATCTTTTTAAAAAAGATCTCTAAACTCAGAAAGAGGTTCCAACCTTGAATTGGTATGGTAGAAGATGCTAATGTTTAAATAATAACCAATTTCAAGGAGTTCAAAAAAAGGTGTAAGGTGTACATTGAAACCCTTGACAATAGAGAGGTCAACATCCAGGACAGTGTAGAAGATATTCCTGAGACAATAAAAGAAACACTTATACTAGAAAATAATTGTTCTTGGCCTTCAAGTGATATGCCAGATGCCATTTAGACACAGCCAGAATGTATTTTACTTATTAAATGTATATGTCGCCTATGACATTGTCCAAAAAGAAAGAAGGGCAAGACAAAAATTTAAATCTAAATCTACATTAACTAAAGAAATAGACTGGAAATGATTTCTTCCTGTCACATGAAAAATTACAAATTTTTGACAACTTTTGGAGGAGCCCTGGAATTTGCTTCTCAAGGGTTTTTTGGAGGCTGAAGGGGATTGCATATGGCTCTGGTCCCTCATATTATACAACCATTACTATACTCTGATGGTATCCAACAGTGAATTACATTTTTAATGGGACCTTCAGCCAGGGTGGATTTGATTTAAATCGAGTTGATTTAAATCACAATTTAAATCATGATTTAAATCACTAGTAAAAAGGCTTGATTTAAATCAACTCTATTTAAATCATAATTTTTAAAGAGCAACTGTCATCTCTGCTACTCCTTTGACCCACTGTTGACTCACCGATAGTCCCAGTGTTGCAGAATATACAGCCTCATGCTATATAACTAAGCTCCATTTCATGCTGAATAAACTAAATTATTTATGTATCTTAAATAGAAAACTATTTTACGATAGATTTTTGCCCCAAAAGTTTTTTATTAAAATAAATTCGATAAAAATCAAAAAATCCGATTTAAATAAAAAAATCTGATTTAAATCAAAAAAATCTGATTTTTTTGATTTTTTTTAAAAACATTGATTTTTATCCACCCTGCCTTCAGTTTTTCTTATAGCACACTTGTCAGAGTTCCAAGTAACACCCCCCAAACAAGTAAGACTCCGAGGCAAGCATTTCCTCAAAGTTCCATTTTATTAGAGATGTCATATTGGCACATCTGGGAAAATCTGAATCTGAAGTCCCCCTGAGTTTTCCCCACCCAAAGGAAAGTCAAAGTCCCTTCCCCTGCACCCACATGTCCATCAATGGTCCAATCAGGTCACCATCCTAACTGGAGTTGCTTCCCAGTCACACCACTCCAGGTGCAGGCTGAATGTCCTTGGCTCCCAGTAAAAGAATGTTGTTATGGTTATACATCTGACCCTCCCTTCTCAGTTCAGTGGGGCAGCCCTGAAGATCCAAAGAAAAATATGGCCTCCAGGGCTGACATTATATCAAGAATGATTATGTCAGGTGGGATGGAGGTTTAGTTTGTACACACTCAATTTTTCCCCTTTATACATTGAATTTTGTCTCAAATAAAATTCCTCAGAAGGCAGAGACTTCTTCTTATTTTCAACAAGGTGACAGTAGGTCTTGAAGAATAATAGTGACTCAAAGGTCATTTGAACTTTTCTGATTTTCCCTTTTCCCTTTTGTCCTCAAATCGTTGGTCCTCTTTCATGAAGAAAGTTGATGCCTGTGATCTCATTGAGGCCAAATATCTATTCAGACATGTAAAAATAGAATTCTTTATTGACCAACTGTGATTGGACACACAAGGAATTTGTCTTGGTGCATACGCTCTCGGAGTACATAAAAGAAAAGATACATTCATCAAGAATTATAAGGTACAACACTTAATGACAGTCATAGGGAAACAGTCAATATAAATCTTAAGGATACCAACAGCAAGGTTACAGTCATACAGTCATAAGTGGGAGGAGATGGGTGATAGGAACGATGGGAAGATTAATAGTAATGCAGACTTAGTAACTAGTTTGACAGTGTTGAGGGAATTATTTGTTTAGCAGAGTGATGGCATTTGGGAAAAAAAACTGTTCTTCTGTCTAGTTATTCTGGTGTGCAGTGCTCTATAGCGTCGTTTTGAGAGTAGGAGTTGAAACAGTTTATGTCCAGGATGCGAGGGGTCTGTAAATATTTTCTTTTTGACTCGTGCAGTATACAGGTCCTCAATGGAAGGCAGGTTGGTAGCAATTTTTTTTTCTGCAGTTCTTCAGATAATGTATCACATTATCCTCTATAAAGTACCACATTCCAGGTTCTGTTGATTAAGAGGGGGGGAGGGAGGGAGGGAGGAAAGAAAAGGAGGGAGGGAGGGAGGAAAGGAAGGAAGGAAGGAAGGAAGGAAAGAAAGAAAGAAAGAAAGAAAGAAAGAAAGAAAGAAAGAAAGAAAGAAAGAAAGAAAGAAAGATGAATAGAAGGAATTATTCTGTTCCCATTACCCTTTTGAAGGGCAAAAATGTTTCATACACTTCTTTTTGGTGACAAATATCAACCTTACTTGCTTTCAATTGGTTCTAAAGATTTGTCAAAAAAACAATCAGAGAAAATAGAATTTATTTGTCAGCCTTGCTCTTAAATCTGGAAGGAGCCAATGTGTGCTGCTCAGTTAAAATTATTACTGTCCCTTTGCCATGCTGCTTAATTCTAATACAGCTGTTGTTCAAAAGACACAGCTGAAAGTCATGCCCTTTCAGGGTTTTAATCAAAGAACAGAGACATAATTGGCTAGCAAGGTTGGACAAAGCAAATCTAATAATGACTTTTCACTCTTGACTGGTATTAAAGTGACAGCACCCTCTGCAGTCTTCCAGTCCTTGTCTGACTTTTTGGGTCTCTAGGCAAATGGCTAAAATAAGATAGCAATCGCTATAGCTCTTAGACTTATATACCACTTCACAGTGCTTTATAGCCCTCTCTAAGTGGTTTACAGAGTCAGCATATTGCCTTCCTCCCCCCCTCAAAAAAAAATCTGGGTCCTCATTTTACTGACCTTGGAAGGATGGAAGGCTGAGTCAATTTTGAGCTGGTCAGAAGTGAACTCCTGGCAGTGAGCCATGATTTAGCCTACAATACTGCATTCTAACTACTGTGCCACCACTATTCCTAGATCAATTAACAAGATTAGTTCATTCTCTCTGACTAAAAACGCAAGTGGTGACCATGATGAAACATAAGCACATATAACTTGTAATTCCTTACTTGATGTCCTGTAGATGAGTTCATCTCACATAATCCACAGTAATAATGCTTATGTCACATCAACTACAGATGTGAATTTTCAAACACCTCTGGAGACAAGGCAGCATGTAGTAGGCTTCATTCACTTATTAAACTTTTATACCTCTTTAACACCATGTTGGGTGAATGTCATTTTGTGCATTCATTATGTAAAAAGCACAAAATGGGGTTGACATAAAATAAATTTTATGTTGACTGTTACTGTTGTGACTCCAATCCCCGAGCCCATCTTATCGGAGGGAGAAGACTCCGAAGGTGAAGGAGAGGAGTTGGCCAGGCCTCCCTCTCCAGGACCCTCCTCTCTGGCAATGCCTCAGGTGTCTCCTGAAGGAGAAGAGATTGGCCAGGAGCCAGGTATCTCCGAACAGTCGCAGTTGGACAGTGACGGAGATAAGTCTTGGCTGGATCCACGCCAGTGTCGGAGAGACAAGTGCACGCAGCAGAAAAGGAGGCGTGCCAGAGATTAAGATGAGTCACTGGACCACACCCCACAGGGGATAAAAGGGGGTGTGGTGGCCATTCAGGCTCTGTGACGGACAAAACTAAACAACTAGCGAGTCGCATTGTATCTCTGAAACTACGTTATCTGTCTGCCTTGGATTTAATATGGACTGGACTTGACAATTCTGTGGCTTTGTGTATTTGTTTTGGTTTATCTGATGGAGGAGGAACACCTCCCTCTGTGAGTAAAGTTCTTGGCAAGCAGCTACTGGGTTGCTGCCAATCCTGTTATCGCAGGAATTTATTGTCTGCAAGTTTTATTTAACTCCTGGCTGACTGTTTGTGTGCGTGTGTGAGACGGGAACAGAACAGTTACAGAAACAACTTTAAATAAATACCTCTCAGATAATGTTGTCCTACAATGCAAAATTTTATTTATTAGCAAATAAATAAATTTGCTAATTCTATTTGCATTCTGATTTGCATTCTATTATCCAGTTTAATATATAAGGCAGTCAATAAAAACTATATTGCAGAATACAAAAAACCTGTATTAAAAATCAATGTTATAATCATCCATCAGTCATTCATGAATTATACACATCAATTACTCATGCAAGCAGAAGCTTCTTGGATTGATTATCCTTGTCGTTATCTGATCCATAGTATCTGACATATTAATTTGTGAATCAATTTGTTAAATTGCCTTTAAATACTGGTTTTTTCTTTTGAAAATGTGTGTTGAGGGGCTGCCTTAAATGTATATTGTTAAATATATTGGGATGAAGTTGTTAAACACTAATGCTACATTTAAATTTGAAAGAAATGAAGAAAGCAGTGATTGCTACTTTCCAAGTGACTCATTTGTTGAGGATATAAATATCAATTCAGCTCATATTCAAATACACTAAAATTCAATTCCTTAAGCTTCTTTACTTACCACTGTAACAGTCAGTAAATCAGTGTCACCTTGCAGAACTAGTATTTAAATGAAATTATTATAGATGTCAGCAATTTCTGGTTTTCCCCAGTTCCCAATTAAAAACTTGCTACTTAAAATGCACTGGAATTTACTCTGCTCGGATCAATAAGCTATTCCTTGCATTAGTTAGATTTTGTATGAGGCACGTTTTTTAAAAAATGACAACCCCTATGTAGTTTGTCAGATATTTTGAATGTCCTCAAATGCTTTCTGAACAATTTGATGATTTATTCTCCTTTCCTAAGTTACAGCCTCTAGACATTTGTTTCCATCGTTAATTAATACAGCTATTGATTCAAGCTATATTTAACTAAACAATACAGAAGTTGGAAAAGTATTTTGGATTTCTTTTTTATTCACTCATTTAATACCCACTCCAGCTGCTCTTTTGGCTTCAATCTTTTGACAGAGACAATGCAGATTTATTCTTTTTAAAGTAACTTTGAGCCAACTTCCCAAAGCAAATTAATTCTCTTAATTTAAACTTTTAAATGTTCACCCACCTCCCTCAATTAATTAGATTAAATGTAGATGAATAATTTAATTGTACCCAGAGTTCTAACTGAATATTTGTTATGGCCATCACTGGGAGAATCTCTTGTTCTGATGGATTTGATTTGTTTGAAATTTGACATACCCGCTCCCCTGCCTTATGGCTTTGTTTTCTGGAGTTTTTATTTATGATATGGGTTCTCTAAATCTCCCTCTTTCAAAAAATCACAAAAGAACCCAAGAGAATCTTATCTTTTAGGACAGGGCCATGGAGAGGAAGTGTCAAAATTCAAATGACAGCCAAAACCCAACAATCAAAGTCCCATTCCTTTTTACTATATGACTTGGAAATATGGTTGGGGCATCTTGTATTTTTTTTTTTTCTTCCATAGGCATGTCTGGGTCAAAGGTGAGCAACTTCCATTGGGTCAAAGGCCATGTTAACAAAATAAATAAATGAAACTGGGGATGGGGAAGATGGAAAAGGTTTTGACCTATGTTGCACCAGTTTGCCCACTTTAAAGGCAGACAAAAGAGTCTATGGAGATTCTCAGTCATACAAGATTTTAACTAGTATATAGCTCTATGTACTATATATATATACATATATATATGAGGGAGGGAAGGAAGATTTCCAACACTAACTGCCAGCTTCCCACAAGGAAATCCAGTTGGGAAGTGGAAAGAAAAAAGAGAAGTTGCTCCCACTCCCAATCATTATTTTTGCTTGCTCACAATCATTCTGTCTCTCTATTTAGGTAAGGAAATATCTCTGCAACAATGACCCAATGGATCACGGGTTGCCTAGTAATTAATACAGTTGCTTCCTTGTTTTATTCATTTGTTCTTCCTCTCAGGCTAAAATTACTGGTGGTAGATAATTTTGGAAAGGCTTTTCATACATACTTTGAGGATGTTTGCATTCATTAGTTTGTGTACCCATAACACTATGGAACTACAAAAGAAGATTGTTATGAAGTCACCTAAAAACTGCTTCTCTCTCAACTACACCTTTTAAGTTGTTTCATGGCTCTACAATAATATCCAGAAAAGTGGTTCTGTCTTAGAAAGTAGCAATATTTGATTGATCTTGCTTGGAAGCTTCATGAGATCCTCAGAACCTGAGAATGGAAGTAGATTCTCCAAAATCTTTCAGAAGAAGAACAGATGGGTATTCCTTTTTATACTTTCTAAATAGGTAACACACTGTAATATGCTTGTTGATAAACAAGGCCTGAAGTACACATATCCAGTTTTGAAGCATACTTTTGAGATCCTAACAACAGCTCACAAACAAGAAGTTATGTTCTCACAGAGTCTCATTAGTCAGGTTTACAGTAAGGATAAAAGGACTGAATTACAGAATCTTGGAACCTACGCTAGGTATATGAATTTGTTTATCAGTAAGTTTGTTAAGGTTGGTGTCCTTGATTTTCCTTCTGTCTTTTGACTTGCTGTAGGAGACAATTAAATGAACGCCCATCTGTTCTTCTTCTGTAACATTGAGAAAATGTGTGTTCCTGTTTCCAGATTCCATTACACTTAAGCAAAATGGGAAACCACCAAGAAATCCCAAGATAGCAGGTTAATTTGGGAAGTTGAACAATATCTCAAAAAAAAAAGACAATGGCAAATCAGTTCTATACCTTTGCTGAAAAAGCTTTCTCTCTCTTTCCATGTAGTTACAAGAATTTTAGTTCTACATAAGAGAAGGCCTCTCTGCTTTTTATGTAACTGAGAATTTGTATTCACATAGCAATTACTGATTGTGCTAAATGTTGTGGCTTACTTTCTTCAAACCAAATATCAACACCAATGCAAATGTTAAGTTACATAAGAAACCTTTGATAAGGCTTTATAACAGCTGGTGGAAGGAGCAAAATTTCCTGCAAAATAACATACTAACCACTGGAGACAGTGGATTAAAATTAAAGTTCTATTTGGAATGGTCTACTCATCCTATTGATGCAAATCACTCTGCCTTCCCAAACTATCTTCATTTGTTCTCTCCATTGTGGCTTCTTATAAGGAAGTGACATTCAAGGTTTCTACTCATAGATCTGAATTGTAAAATGGGAAACCACCAAGAAATCCCAGGATTGTAGGTTAATTTGAGGCAAACTCATGGGTATAAAGATATAGAACCTGTACAAAAGTTTCCATGGTAAAATGCTGCTGGTTAAGATACAGAGTGTAACCTTTATTTAACAGAAGTGTCTATAAAATCAGAATGTCTGTTAAAATGGGATTTTACAGGGTCATGTTTTGCCTATTTTATTGATGTAAAATTTTATGCAAGCATAGATAATAGAATACAGAACTACCTTTAAAAATGTCCTTTAACTGTCCCAAGATATGAGTTTGGATTTAACCCTTTAATCATTCTTTATTATTTCCATAGATTTTGTCTTTTCTAAATAATTTCATATAAGAAAATGCATTCATCAGGAAAGATCAGGAAAATATTTATGCTGTATTGTAAATCATGGAGAATACAGAAATATGAGTGGTGTGGTGGTCTAGTGGTGAAGACACTCACCTCCCACTCAGAGAGTTGAGAGTTCAGTTCAATCCTAGGTAGCAGCAAATATTTCTCACCTAAGGCACAAAGGAAAAATATCTGCTGTGAACTCCACATGGCATCAGGAAGGGGATCTGGCCGGTAAATGCTCAGCTCCATCCAGTCACCCTAAGTCTCCCCTGAATAATTAAGGGATTACGGGGTCATAAAAAGTGAGTATACAGAAATGTACACATTATGCTAGAGTATGACTTTGCATTTGTTGTTTTTGTGATTGTTGTTGAATAAGTCAAAGTAATATATTAAATAGCAGCTGACCTAAAGAAGTGCCCAGTCCACATTTGGAATGAAAATAATATTACTATCCCAGCTAGTAGAATTTAAGTTTAAGGCACCAGGCTACAAGCCAGAAGACTGTGAGTCTTGCTTTAGGAATAAAAGCTGGCTGGGTGACTTCAGGCCAGTCACTCCCTCTCATCCCAATTCACCTCACTGGATCGTTGCTTTGGGGAACATATGAGGAGGATTTATTTATTTATTTTATTATATTTCTATACCGCCCTTCTCCTGCGGGACTCAGGGTGGTGTACAGCCAGGATAAAACATAGCATATAAAATTTAAAAACATTTTAAAAAACAATTAAATAATTTTGGCCTGAATTTAAAACAACCCAATTAAAACCGAATTTCAATTAAAAAACTGAGAGGATGGGATCAAGCCAGCCCATCTAGATGGAACAAATGTGTCTTCAGGGCCCGACGAAAAGTCCGGAGGTCTGATATTGTGCGTATCTCAGGGGGCAGGTCATTCCAGAGGGCAGGTGCTGCCACAGAGAAGGCTCTCCCCCTGGGGGTCGCCAGCCGGCACTGCCTGGCCGACGGCACCCTGAGGAGGCCCTCTCTGTGTGAGCAAACCGGTCGGTGGGAGGCTATCGGCGGCAGAAGGCGGTCTCGTAAATACCCCGGCCCTAAGCCATGGAGCGCTTTAAAGGTGGTCACCAACACCTTGAAGCGCACCCGGAAGACCACAGGAAGCCAGTGCAGCTTGCACAGGAGAGGTGTTATATGTGAGCGCCCCGTCGCTCCCATAATCCCCCGCACGGCCGCGTTCTGGACCAACTGCAGCCTCCGGGTGCACACCAAGGGGAGCCCCATGTAGAGAGCATTGCAGTAGTCCAGGCGGGAAGTGACGAGTGCTTGAGTGACCGTGCGTAGGGAGTCCCGATCCAGAAAGGGACGCAACTGGCGTATCAGGCGAACCTGATAAAAAGCCCCCCTGGCCACGGCTGTCATATGCTCTTCTAAAGACAGCCATGCGTCCAGGAGGACGCCTAAGTTTCGAGCCCTCTCCGTGGGGGCTAGTGATTCTCCCCCAATAGCCAGCGATGGCACCAACTGGCTATATCGGGACGCCGGAAGCCACAGCCACTCGGTCTTGGAAGGGTTGAGTCGGAGCCTGTTTCTCCCCATCCAGGCCCGCACGGCCTCCAGGCACTGGGACATCACTTCAAGGGCATTGTTGGGGTGGCCTGGGGTGGAGATGTACAGCTGAGTGTCGTCAGCGTCAGCGAATGAGTATGAGTGTGACTTTGCCATCTTGGGATATTTATAAAAATAATAAAGATAGGGTAAAAATAAATAGATATGGTTTAACCTTTTAAACCACAGTTTTCCACATACAATTTTCTGACACTTTCTATCACATCTTGTCATCTTTCTTGGAAAACACTAATAGTACAAAAATGAGTTTAAATATGCCCTTAAAGAAGTTAAAAGTATTTACATTATTCAGAGCTTAAGAAGCTTCTTGGATGAGAAGCGAAACATGTTCAAAATAATAATCAAGCAAGTCCAGTTGCCTCTTGAAAAAGCACCTTTGGGACATATTTACATTATTAGATTAAAAAAACAATCTTAGTGAAATGACCTTCCTCTTTTACTGATAGAAGTGGAACAGAATCTTTAGATTCAATTCAATATAAATTTTTGGAAAAGTTTCAAACTTCTTGAAAGAAGAGTTAGAGATTGGAAATTTGAAGACAGAAAGGTGGCAAGCAAGATAGTATTTAGAAATCAAAATCTAAACCTCCCCTTTGTAGAGATACCCTATGCATATGTTTAAATTTAACACAGGGATCTTCTCTTTAAGTGCTAACACTGTAAATCGTTAGCTGAAGCTTTACTGGCTCTTTTAGCTTCTTGCCAAGATCAGTCTCAAAATCTAATATAATGACAGGCTGTCGCCATCTGCACAAGCCTTTCTCTTGTGCCATGCAATTTATTTTCTCTTTTCTCATGGACAGCCTCAGAAACAATACCGATTCACCTTTCTCTGAAATTAAACTGACTTTAACTAGAATGACCACATTGTCTGAGTGTGTTATACTGCCTTCTTTCCCGAACTGAAACAAGAAAATTGGTCTCTTGCCCCCTTATAATGGCTGTACAGCAAATGCAAACGATTTTGTGCATGCAAACTAACATACACTTTTGTATATATGTACCACAATTTTTTTTTAATGGAAAGACATACATTTCAGAGTGGGTTCTACTTACCTTTACTACTGGTTTGCAATGGGGCTGTGCGCGCGCTCTTCTGCACAAGTGCAGAAGCTTCTACGCAAGCGCAGAACCATTTTCATGACATCAGGGTCAGTGGGCGGGGCCTCCTGCCGGTTTTACTACCAGTTCTATAGAACCAATGCGAACCGGGGGCAACCCATCACTAATACATTTGCTGAATGCTTGTAAAATGCACAAATTCACAATGCAAGCATATCAGTGGTCGGTTTCTACCGGTTCACCCCAGTTCAGGCGAACCGGTAGTGGCGGCGGCAGGAGGCTCCACCCACCCACCCGGGCATCATCACAGATGCTCTGCGCATGCGTAGAAGGTTCACATGCACGCTCACAGTTCTGAATTGGTAACGAAGGTAAATGGAACCCACTACTGAAGCATATGGAAGCCAACTCAGAAGTAATCCCTATTGAGCTCAGTAGAACATACTCACAGACATATGTAATCTGGGTATACAGTTTCCAGAGTTAAACAGTGCTATTGTATATACAGTAATATTGAATAAGAAATAATTATGTGGTTTTTTTTTGAAGAGTAGTATCAATGAAATACATGGCCACACAAAAGCATTCAGTTTAGGGTAAGGTAGAAATCAATATGGTGTCAAATATGGATAGGATATGGTTGGAGCTAGCCAATCAATCTTATGCATTGGTATTAGGCAGTCAAAATGAGACAGCAAGAAGATCTGAGTTGATTCAAGACCTAGGAAAGCTTCCAGAAACAGAGACTATTGTACATTTCAAAAGGTGAAGTTGACATTAAACATACAGTACAGGGTTTTTCAACCTTGGAAACTTGATGGTGCATGGACTTCAATTCCCAGAATTCCCCAGCCAGTTTGCTAAGGTTGAGAAACACTGATATAGTTTATAGTTCTCTTTCTATTTTATTTCACTCAAACGTAAGTATAGAAGCCATCAAGATTGGGGGCATGGCACAATGAGGTCTTAATCGTTCATTCTCCAGCTGCGACTATCAATTTCACAAATTTCCTTACACAGGAATAAAAAGCTGTCATCGGATGGCTTTTTTAAACTATCAGTAAATGTCATGGTTAAAATGAAAAGTGTAGCCTAATTATATGATGCCTGTTCCCTCCCATTTATCTGTGTTATGCTTTATTATTATTATTTTGGTTCCAATTCCCTTTTGAATACCATTTTTCTGAAGAAAAAAAAAGCTCGATAAAAAGATGATAAAATTAATGTTATAGGGTACTGACTTTTTTTTAGTAAAGCAGAACGAATGATTCAATACTTTAATTATAAGTATTATGGTGTTTATTTGTTTGGGTCACCCATGTAGAACAATACATTTTTCTGTAGATGTGTGATGTAAATTTATTAAGCAAAGAAGAAGAAAAAATCAGTTCTGACCAGTTAATCTCAGATAGGATGGCATTCAAGGTATCTGGATTTCAAAACTTTTCTTTTTTAAAAAAATTAAGTTTTATTTGAATATGGTCAGATAAATGGAAGAGGCCTTTCTACCAGAATGAATTCTGTAAGCCAGGTCATTTCATCTGACAGAAGTGAAGAAGTGACTTTTACTTCTTTTCAGCAGGGAATATGAAGTTTGTGTTCAAACCCATCATTTCAGAGAAATTATAAAATGAGTAAATGAAGAATCCAATAGTACTTTATTAAAGTTAAAGAAGGTATCAAAAATTGAAAAACATAGCTTTAACATTTACCCCACTGGGCAAAAATAATAGTTTTGGAGTTAAAAGGAATTAAAAAGGCACCCATGTGTGGTATGTACATATTCTTTTATTGTACTATCACTGATGTATTATTTTTTTATTGATTATACTTTATCCATAAAAATCATTTTTTTAAAAAATGCACACATGCAAGGATCAGTAATTTTGTGTTTGCTTTTAGTGCTTGAATGAGTTACGAGTGCCTTCTGTCTTCTGTTTATGCTCATTTTGTTTTACATTCTAAAAAGATGCAATCTGTATTTTTGACATACATTTTGCTAGTACAGAATAGACCATCCATAAAAACCCCAAATGTATTCTAGGGTAATTGAATGCTTTTGGATTCCATGGTATGTGATTCTTTTCACTTAAGGAAGCATGAAATATGATTCTATGTTATCAGTGCTAAGGAAATCTTTTTCTGGAATTCCAGAGTTATCTGTTCTCCAATACAGGGAGTTCTTGACATACAACCACAATCGAGCACATTTCTGTGGATACGTCAGACAGTTGCTAAGTGAATTCTGCCCTGTTTTACAACCTTTCTTGTCATAGTTGTTAAGTGAATCACTGCAGTTTTTAGGTTAGTAACAGGTTTGTTAAGTGAACCTGGCTTCCTCATTGACTTTGCTTGTAAGAAAGTCGCAAAAGGGGATTGCATGATCCCAGATCGCTGCAACTGTCATAAATATAAGTCAGCTGCCAAGCATCTGAATTTTTATCACATGACCATGGAGATGCTGCAACAGTGTTTTAAGTGTTAAAAACAGTCATAAGTCCCTTTTTTTCAGTTCCGCTGTAACTTTGAACAGTCACTAAATGAACTGTACAGGACTACTTGTAAGGTCTTCTCAGGGTACCATATGATACATCTATAAAACAAGAATGCCTGCTTCATTCCTATAAAATAATGTAAAAAGGGAGGGATCTCATGCTTTTCAAGGTATTTAATGGAAAAGGAAGCTGAAGCAGATCAAAACCAAATAGCAAGAGCAAGACCACTTAGACTTATATACCTCTTCACAGTGCTTTTATAGCCCTCTCTAAGTGGTTTACAGAGTCAGCATATTGCTCCCAACAATCTGGGTCCTCATTTTACTGACCTCAGAAGGATGAAAGGCTGAGTCAACCTTGAGTCTGTTGAGATTTGAACTGCCAAACTGCACACAGCCAGCAGTCAGCAGAAGTAGCCTGCAGTACTGCACTCTAACCACTGTGCCACCAAGGCACATAACATTTCTGCAATGATAACAGTTGGAAAATGTTCCTGTATTGGGGCTGCTCTATTAGTATTGCTATAAGAATCACAAAGGTAATATTATCCACTTTGAAGCCTTCTGCCTTACCCTTATAGTTCAATTTAAATATTTTAAATGGAATTTGATAGGAAGCAGGCTATATTTTATCTCAAATAAGAAACAAATAGTCTCTCGGTCTCTTTTCCATCTGCCAGTGCCCATGTATATTTTCTTTCTTTTCTTTCCTTTTTTCTTTTTCTTTTTTGTACTGTGAGCTGTTAATCAATCTGCAAATTCAATGAAAGCAAAGCCAAATTCAAGAAGCAAAGAACCCATGTTTTGTTGGAAATTCATTTTCACAGAATTGTGAGGCTGGTTGTGTATATGTCGCTATCCACATGTTTTCAATGAAAACATTAACAAATAAGGAGTCTGCATACATTTAATGAAGTTGCTCCAGCTACTGATGATGAAATCCTGGGACTTCTCACTGATGTGCTTCATTTATTTATTTCACTGATTCTGAAGTGTTTTCATACCAATACTCAATTTCCATTGTTCGGGGGTACCAGGCTTCAATTTAGCAATAGCAATAGCACTTAGACTTATATGCCACTTCACAGTGCTTTACAGCCCTCTCTCTCAATATGCTACAGAGTTAGCATATTGGCTCCAACAATCTGGGTCCTTAATTTTCTCTTTTCAGGAAATTTTTCATAAAACATGATTGTTTTTTAGACCATGAAGGTAAAGTTAAAAGTGATTGTAACCCGGAATATATGATAGTCCTTCAGGTTTGAAGAAGACATGCTGTTATGCAATTCATTTGTGGGTCTAGAGGAGTCTGTGCAATCCCAGTCTGGAAGCACATTGTTTACCACAATGGGTGCACTGAAAATCCACTGTTGTAGAGAACCTGAGAAAGCTAGGCCTGTAACACGTAGCCAAACAGCCAGGATGAGGAAGCAGAAAGAAAAACCGCTGTCCTCCAATCAGGACACAGAGTTACAGGCTAACCAGCATACGTCAGCAGCAGCAAACATAGAAAAGCGACAGCTCCGACCTCGCAACACACTCATAGCTTCTAAACTAAACAAGAGCCTGAAGATGACAGGGTTGTGAGCCTGTCGAAACATTGCTACAAAGAAAAACTTTTAAGGTACTGGTAGGATTTTAGCTAAGGGTTTTTTTATTATTATTATTATTGAAAAAGTTTTAAAACAAACACAATTTCCCCACAACCCTCCCTCCCAACCCCCCTCCCCCTCCCCGACTTCCCAGAGCAGAACACAAGGTATTTCTATTGACCTTTAACAATAAACTAAATTGCATAACCAATCATCAAACTAACACCCCCTAAAAAAAAATTCTTAACCCCCCATATATAAAATCTTATTTCTTAAACATAATACTTCTAATATCACTTATATAGCGCTTATACAAATAAAAGAAATCATTCATAAGCTATTTGATATTTTTTGGTCTGATACTTATTTTGTATATAATCAATCCATCTTCTCCAGTCCTGTATATACCTTTCTTGTGTGTGATCCTTCAGATATGCTGAAATTTTAGCCATTTCAGCTAAATTAGTTACTTTCAATATCCAATCATCAATAGTAGGCAAAAAGTCCTTCTTCCAGTGTTGTGCTACCAACAATCTTGCTGCTGTTATCAAGTTCAAAATCAATTTAGTCTCTGCAACTGTACAGTCCGTAGTTATACCCATTAAGAACAACTGTGGAGTAAATTTCAGTCTCTTTTTAAAAATATTCTGCATCACCCACCAAATCTTTATCCAAAATGCTTTGATTTTTCTACAAGTCCACCATATATGATAATAAGTTGCATCATCACAGTCACATCTCCAACATTTAGCTTGCACATTAGGATACATACATGATAATTTTTTGGGATCTAAGTGCCATCTATAGAACATTTTATAAAAATTTTCTCTTAAATTTTGTGCTTGTGTAAATTTCACATTTCTAATCCAAATCTTTTCCCAAGTCTCCATCATTACTGGCTCTTGAAAATTTTGTGCCCATTTATTCATACAATCTTTAACCAATTCCGTCTCAGAATCTATTTCCAATAAAGCATTATACAACCTTTTAATATGCATTTGTTTTTGATCTCTAATTTGTTTTACCAAATTCTCCTCATTTTGCACAAAGCTAGTTTTTTGATCTTCCTTCCATCTAGCTTGAAGTTGACCGTACTGAAACCATGTGTAAATTATACCTTCTTCTCTCAGTGTATCTAAAGATTTCAAATACATTACCCCCCTTTCCATAATAAGAAGCTCTTTATAGTTAATCACCTCCTGTTTTTGTTCTATACTTATATTTTCTATTGCATGTCTAGGATTTGCCCATACAGGTATCTTATAATTTAACTTATATTTATATTTTTTCCAAACCCTCAACAAAGCATTTCTTAATATATGAGCCTTAAATACTTTATCCACTTTTTTGTCATATAACAAATAGGCATGCCATCCATATAACAAATCATAACCTTCTAAATTCAAAATTCTCCCCTCAGTTAAATTAAACCAATCACTAATTTGTGATAAAACCGCTGCTTCATAATATAATCTTAAATTAGGCATTTTGAGACCCCCTCTTTCACGTGTATCTTGCATAATTTTCATTTTTATTCGGGTTTTTTCCCAGCCCAAATAAAAGTATTAACACCTTTCTGCCATTCTCTCAGATTCTCATCTTTCTTAAGCACAGGTATCATTTGGAACAAAAATAAAAATCTAGGTAAGACATTCATTTTAATTGCTGCAATTCTTCCCAATAAAGACAACTGTAATTTTTTCCAATTTTCCATATCCTTCTGTACCTTCTGCCAAAGAACCTCATAATTGTTTTTGTATAATTTTGTATTTGAAGCTGCTATGTATACCCGTAGATATTTAACCTTTTTAACTATTTCAAAATCTGTTAATCTTGCCAGTTTATCTCTTTCCAGTATAGTCATATTTTTAATTATCATCTTTGTCTTATGTGGGTTAACTTTAAATCCTGATACTTTCCCGTATTGATCAATTATATCCAATATATATGGAACCGACTCTATAGGTTGGGATAAGGTAATAACCAAATCATCTGCAAATGCTCTTAATCTATAATCTTGTTGTCTAATTACAATACCCTTCAATTTTTCTGAGTCCCGTATCTTGTTCAATAGTACCTCCAAAGTCAGAATAAATAATAGTGGGGACAGAGGACACCCCTGCCTTGTTCCTTTCTCAATTTTAAAAGCCTCTGTTAAACCTCCATTAACTATAATTTGTGCTGTTTGCTGCTGATATATCGCTCTAATTGATTGTGTAAAATATTCCCCAAAATGCATTTTCTCTATTATTTTAAACAAAAATTGCCAGTTCAAACGATCAAATGCCTTCTCTGCATCCAAAAATATAAACGCTGCAGGGACTTGATTATTTTTTTCCAAGTATTCCAGTAAGTTTACGATTTGTCTAACATTATATCTCATTTGTCTCCCTTTTATAAACCCTGATTGATCATTATGAATTATTTGTTGCATAACTGGCATTAATCTATTAGCCAATATCTTAGCAAAAATCTTATAATCGGTATTCAGAAGTGAAATTGGCCTGAAGTTCTCAGGTTTAATGGAGCTTTGGTCCTCCTTTGGAATTAGTGAGACAAAAGCTGTTTTCCAGGAAGGTGGTACTCCTCCTCCTACTTGTATTTTATTAAATAAAATTTTGAGTGGTTCTAACATTTCAGATTGTAAATGTTTATAATAGACAGCTGTTAGTCCATCTGTTCCTGGAGCCTTACCTATTTTTAATTGTTTAATTGCCCCAACAATTTCCTCGGACGTTATTGGCTGATTCAATCTCTCTCTCTGTTCCAGTGTTAATTCAGGAATCTCCATCTTTAAATATCTATCAATATCAACATCTTGAATTACATCTTTAGCATATAACTTTGTATAAAACTCCAAAAAAGCCTTTTTTATTAAATTCTGTTGATAAATTTCTTTACCTCTAAATTCTATCTTATCTATAACACGTGATTTTTGTTTTTTCCTCATCGTGTAAGCCAACCATCTCCCAGGTTTATTAGCATTACAAAATGTATTATATCTGGCATATTGTATGCTAGTTGCTACTTGCCCAGCCAATAACATATTAAATTGCTCTCTTAAAATATTGATCATATCTTTTGCCTTTTTATCTCCCGGGTTAGTTATAAGCGATTGTTCTTTCTTTTTAATTTCCTCCTCTATCTCTTTCTGTCTGTTTTGTTGTTTTAGTCTATATTTATTGTTCAAAAAAATTAATGTTCCTCTCATACATGCCTTACTCGCATCCCATACCATCTCCATCGAGGTTCCTTTATTCATATTGTTAACAAAAAATTCTTTCATTTGTTTTTTAAGCTCACACAAGTTATCTTCATATCTAAATAAATTCTCATTTAACCTCCAAGACCTCCTTTCCCCTCTTTCCTGCTCTAATTCCACCCAAACCGGGCTATGATCAGTTAAAGATCTTGGACATATCTTCGTGTTCTTCACCCTAGAAAAAAGATCATTTGTAGTTAATATAAAATCAATCCTAGAGAAAGATTGATGCCTATCTGAAAAAAAAGTAAAATCACTTTCCGATACATTCCTTTCTCTCCAAATATCTCTGAGCTCCATATCCTCCAGAATATCAAAAAAAGATTTAGGCAACTTAGCACACATGGATATCTTAGATAGACTTTTTTTATCTTTCTGGGTATTTATTACCCTATTCCAATCACCCATTAGAAGTAAAGATCTATAATCCCATTGTAATATTTTAGTATGTAAAAGTTTATAAAATTTATCTTGTTGTTGATTAGGTGCGTATACTCCAATTACAAGCAGCTTCCCATTCTGTGTTGTTAATTCAATTGCAATATATCTACCTTGAGTATCAGCCTCAATTAAATTAGCCACTAAACCTCTTTTAATGTATATAACTAGGCCATTTTTCTTCTCTGGTGCTGATGCCACAAAATGTGTACCTAATTTCGAATTTATCAAATACTTTTGATCTGAAGATTTAATATGCGTTTCTTGCAAACAAATAACATCATTCTGAAATTGCTTCAAGTAGTGAAATATTTTCTTTCTTTTTTGTGGAGAATTTAAACCATTGACATTCCAAGATAAGAATTTATTTGCCATCTCTTGGCGCTCCAAGCTTTGAGAGCATCAGCTGAAACTCCTCCGCCATATTATACTTCGGCCTAGCTCCTCCCACTGCTTGTGTTTTTTGAACTTGTTGGGTTGAATCTTGAGGCTGTCGTGCCAGATGTTGTTTGTAAGTAGCTCTTGTCAGTCGTTGATCTTTTGGCAGCTGTATCATCGTTAATGACTCAAGGGTTGGTGGTGGACCCCCACTCAGCAGTAAATCTTCTTCCAAATTTTAGCTAAGGTTTTAAAGGACGTTGCAGAGTGCTCTGTAAGGATTCTTGGAAGATTTTAAGCTAGGATTTTAACCAGAATTTTAAACATTTTAACTAACTTATTTAACATGATGCAGGAAAACACCTGAGATTTTAATTTTTTGCATATACACACCCGTCAAAACTATACATATATACATATATACATACATACATACATATATATGTACATATATACAGACAGACAGATAGATATAGATATAGATATAGATATATAGTCATACAAGCAAGGAGAAATGTCACCATATAAAATTTCAATTCAGTCAAAATGAGGCAACGGTATAATCATGCATGCAGATATAGACTTACTTACACTCAGGGAGGGAAGTGAGGAAATGTGCTGAAAATGAATTCATTTACAGCAGAATATTATGTTTCCCTTAGTCCCAATTATGATGTTTTCAATTGATTTGGGGATGTAAGAACTTCATCTGTTCTAAATGAATACATAGTGTCTGCAAGGGATGGGGGAGATGGAAAGAAAAGTAGGGCCTTGTAACTAATGGACTAGATCCAAACTTTCTTGCCACAGACCTGCTCAAGAGATGCAGTGAGGACAGGGTGAGAGTTTTGACTCTTTCTCCCTGTAACTTCTTGAAAAAAAACAAAAAACTATTGTTCATTGTTAGAGATCATCAGTATTGGATGGTGGGGCCCTCAATGAAACCAATAAAGGAGAATATTTGTAACTCAGGGATGAAAGGAGGGGTTGTTGGTGCTCTCTCAGCTTGGTTGTTCTCTTGCAGATGTTTCATTACCCAAATTAGACTAGCACTGATGATGTTACCTACTTTGGGTAATGAAACATCTGCAAGAGAACAACCAAGCTCAGAGAGCACAAGGACCCCTCCTTTCAATGAAAGGATGGATATAATCATTTTCCCCTTCTTACAATAAGCAGTCTATAATGAATGGGGGAGAAGCTATGGTCTCTAGACTGTACGGGTACCCAAATCCTGTTTGGTCCCACACCTTCATGTCTCACAGCACACGTTGTTGAATTTTGGCAGTTTTCTGGGGAGACTTCGAGGGAGCAAAACATTGCCACTCTTGATTTTAAAATTTCCAAAAAAGTGTTCAATATTGCACCCAAAATGACAACTATAAGCAATTGCAATGGGGATTGGGCTTATTAGTAAGTATGGTAGCAATTTGCTGTTCCCGTTACACACACATAAAACCTCACATAGCACATACAGAACAGGATAAAATGCTCTGGCCACTCTCCTTCTGGTAACATTATGATGTCCTCAAATATCCTTCAACAGTTCTCCAGAAGATAAAAAGGCAGAATTTCACCCTTACCCCTCAGATATTGTTTATCCTACTATAGTGGATTTCAAGCCTTTCTGAAAATAGAAGACATCTTTCATTGATGAACTAATTCTCTGGATCTAGCGCACGTTCATTTACATTTTTAATAGTGTAACAATTCTTAAATATCTTGAACTTTTTCTTTCTCATTAAGCTGGAAAAATGTTTACATGAAATCTTATGGTTCACATGATCAGCCAGACCAGATGGAAGACAAATGCCATTCACAAAATTTACAAACAATAGTTTCACCGACAAAACTAGAAGGAAAGAACATCAGGAAGATGAGTATCAATCTTTAGCATCAACATGTTGAGCTAAATTGAGAAATGGAATTTTGGATGATGGAGTTTCCATTTCAAAACCTGTCATCCCGTTTTCAATACTAGAGTTTGACATCAAAATTGGACTTTTGCCTTCTCTGTCTAGTTAAATGTAGGACTTAGTGCTAAGTTCAGAAATTCTGTTCCCAGTTGGCTGTCAAATAGATGTTTAATATGCCAAATATTCATTTTCCAGGCCACTGTTAATTTCACTTGGCAGCACTACTATCTATAAAGGACCAGAACAAATCAGAGTATCCAGTAGCTGAAAATCAGAACAAACATCTTTATTTGTCAAAAATTCTGGCTTGTATGCATTACTGTCTGTCTACCTATCTTTTTCTTTCTCAAATGAAGTTGAATATAAATTACAAAGTTCAATAGATAAGGGATACAGGGATGACCTTAATATTAGTCAACTAGTAGGTAATCTTGTGAAATACACTAAATAAGGGAATTTCATGTATTTTCAGTACAATTTTCTATATGCAAGAATGATACCTTACATTTTTCTTGTATACTTTATTTATTATTCTTTCTAAGCAAGACAAACAAAAGCTCTTGTAATCTACCTATAACCTACAACCAATTATTTTTCAATTAGCAAGTATAATTAATTTTCGCACTTTATGTGAGAATGACAGAATATTTAAATGTTCATGAAATCTGGCAATAAAGGAAAAAAATAAATCAACAAAAGGATCTGTTATTTTGGATCTCACCTCTAAAGGAACACATGGTTTTTGTTTTAAGTTTGCTCATTAACTAGTGATATAAAATTCTTAGCAGACACTGTAGTTATAATCACAACATCAGCTGATGCCATTTTTCATGTATACTTTTCCATCCAAACATGGAGATTGGATGTAGAGATATTTTCTTGTGAATGAAGGCAAATATATGTGTCCCAGGATAATGTTGCAGGATTCAATCTGGGTTGGTCACCGGGACCAGAGGTTAAGAGAATGGGCTCAGAGGATGGGTTCCAGAATGAGTCTGAAAGCTTGGAAGACTAAACTTACGATCCCGGTGACCAACACAGATTGGATCCTACAATATGTTCTTGTCTTTTTTTATCCATCCATCCATCTATTTGGTTTGTGTCCCAACTTTTCTTTAGGAGATCAAGGTAGTATATACAGAATTCCTTCCAGTTAATCCTCATAACAATAACCTTATAAAATGGATTGGGCTGAGATATAGTTATTGGTTTACAGTCATCAATGAGTTGATCATGGTTTGCGTCTTGAGGATGGGTTTTCCCAATTCCAGTCCAATACCTGAACCATTATACACTTTTGGCTATCTTTCAAGTAGATAGAAACCAAAGTTCATATTTCCATCTGCCCTTCCTGCATGCCAGGAGCAGATATCTGCAAGCATATGTGAGTGTGGAGCCCAATGTCATGGATGCTACAGAACAAGATCAATCTACACCTGCTCTCCGAATTCACCATATGGGTCTTATGAAAATGGAAAGAAGGATATAGGTAGAGCATTCTTCGAACACTGAAATTGGAACTCAGATTAACAAATATAACTTCTACAAAAAAAAGAGAGTATCTTGTTATACAGCAATGATAGTCAGTTGGCATGCTAGCTGGGTTTGATGGGAGATGAAGTCCAAACATGTCAAGGGCACCAAATAACTGTCTACCCTTATACTGTTTCAAAGAAGCTGAAATTAGCAAAAGCTATTAACATTTGACAAATAAGTGTTGCTTTAATCCTATTAATCAGTAGCTTGTTAAAATAAAACTTTAGTTGATTAATCATCAGCACCAATTTTAATCAGTAGGCTGAGAATTAAAGCACACCTGGAAAGATACAGATACATATCTAATGCTTAAAAAAAAGAAAAAAGAAACCTGGTGTATGGAGGTTGGGTTGAGCCAGTTTGGTCCAGTGGTTAAGGCATCAGATTACAAAGCAAGAAACCATGAGGTCAAATCCCACCTTAGCCCTGAAAGCTAGCTGGGTGTCTTTGAATTCATCATTCTCTTTTAGTTCACCTCACAGGATTGTTGTTGTGGGGATAATAGAAGGATGAAGTCAGTGGTGGGTTTCAAAAATTTTTTACTACCAGTTCTGTGGGTGTGGCTTTGTGGGCGTGCAGAAGAAAAAAAAACTGAAGACAATCACTCAAGCAAGCCAATCTATGTATACTGGAAAAAGGGGAGATTTTTTTTTCCATTATAAAACTAGAAGTACAGGTAGTCTTTGACTTATGGCCACAATTGATTCCAAAATTGCTGCTGCTCAGTGAGACAGTTGCTAAATGAATCCTGTGACCAAAGATACAAGAGCACCAAAAAATGTGACCTATGACCGTTTTTCACACTTAGGACCATTGCAGCATCCCCATGATCATATGATCAAAATGCAGATGCTTGGCAATTTACTCATATTTATGACAGTTACAGTGTTTCGGGATTATGTGAACACTTTCTGTAACCTTCTGACAAGCAAAGGCAACGGGGAAGCCAGATTCACTTAACAAATGTCTTACTAACTTAACAACTGCAGAGGTTCACTTAACAATTGTGACAAGGAAGGTCATAAAATTTTATCAGATTGTGAGTGCAGAAACTCAAGTCTTGTTTTAACATCTCCACCCCGGACCACCCCAATGATGCCCTTGAAGTGATGTCCTGGTGCCTGGAGGCTGTGCGGATCTGGATGGGGAGAAACAGACTCAGGCTCAACCCATCCAAGACCGAGTGGCTGTGGTTTCCGACGTCCCAATATAGTCAGCTGGTGCCATCACTGACTATTTGGGGCGAGTCGCTGGCCCCCATGGAGAGGGTTCGCAACTTGGGTGTCCTCCTGGACTCACGGCTCTCCTTAGAAGAGCATTTGATAGCTGGGGCCGGGAGGACTTTTTATCAGGTTCGCCTGATCTGCCAGTTGCGCCCCTTTCTGGATTGGGACTCCTTACACATGGTCACTCATGCCCTCGTCACTTCCTGCCTGGACTACTGTAATGCTCTCTACATGGGGCTCCCCTTGAGGAGCACCCGGAGGCTCCAATTGGTCCAGAATGCGGCCGCGCGGATGATTATGGGAGCGATGTGGCATTCCCATGTAACACTTCTCCTGCGCGAGCTGCACTGGCTCCCGGTGGTCTTCCGGCTGCGCTTCAAGGTTTTGGTTACCACTTTTAGAGCGCTCCATGGCTTAGGACCGGGGTACTTACGAGACCGCCTTCTGCCACCAGCCAGTACGCTCCCATAGAGAGGGGCTCCTTAGGGTTCCATCGGTCAAACAGTGTTGACTGGCGGCCCCCAGGCGGAGAGCCTTCTCTGTGGGGGTACCTGCCATTTGGAATGAGCTCCCCCCGGATATACAGAGGATCCTGGATTTGCGCACTTTCCGCTGTGCCCTCAAGATCTTATTTCAACAGGCTGGCCTGGCCTAACCTCCTTTTAACTGTTAATTTTAAATTTGTTTTAAAATAATAGGGATGTTTTAATTTGGGCCAAATTATTTAATGTATTATGTGTATTTTATCTTTTGGCTGTTCACCCCCCTGAGTCCTTTGGGAGTAGGGCGGTATATAAATCCAATTATAAAATAAAAAATAATAAACAGGCTTGTGCAAGTTGATGTTAGACCAGGGGTGTCAAATTAGATTTCATTGAGGGCCGCATCAGGGTTATGTTTGACCTGGGGAGGGGCAGGTGGGCATGGCCAGCTCAACGTCACTCATGTCACGGGCACCTGTGGTGGCCCAAACACTCTCTCAGCAAAAATGGAGCTTGGGATAGCTGCATGTGGCCCTCCCAAGCTCTGTTTTCACTGGCAGAGGAACCATGGGCCACTTCTTCGCTATTTCCAGGATGGCCCGTGGGCCAGATCTAAGCACCTTGCATCTGGCCCACGGGCCTTGAGTTAGACACCCCTGTGTTAGACCAACAGTTAGCAACACCATTCTTTATCATTTTCTTCACTTCTCAAAGAAGCTAAATATGGACCAAGGGTGGATTTCCTCTAAGCAGGATCCTTCACTACACTGACACACAATCACAGCAAATGCATATGCTTGTAGCTGTAGAGCTAATTGCTTGCTTCTTTTCAAACAGATGCTGGGTGACCTTTAAATACCACAAAGGCTAAGTAGCAAAGAGAGAATAATAATGATATTATAATTGATTTTTGAATTATTGAACAGGGTGACTAAATGCTGGCTGTCTCAACTTTTATCTTGCTGGAAGAGCTTGCTTTTAGTTTCTTTACTAGATTTTTGCCCTCTTGCACATTGGTACAGTTTAATTGCTAAATAAAAATTGAGGTGCTCTATATGCAGTCTAAACACCATATGTAAGTAAGCTTATTAGTCCAGTATTACATTACAGCACCTTAAACATACATTTTTAGAAAAAGACTCGGATTGAGGCCAAAAAGATATTTGGCAGTATAGTGTCTCTTCTTCTTCTTTCCTCTTTGAAGCATTGATCCCATTTCTGTAGCAGTTTGGTTCTGAAAACCTGGTTAATTGACTGATTTAAAAGAACTTGCTTTTTTCTTTAAAAAAAAATGGCTGTCATTTCTTTAGCTATCTCTAATCCAATTTAAGTACTCCGTGGATGTACCACATCTGTTTCTCGCGACTATTAAATTATTAGTTGCAGATTAATTTAATAAGCCTGAGAAATGATCTAAATTCTTGAGACATAATCAATAAAACTGGAATGCAGAGAATAGAAATTGGTTTTGGAACATTAGCAAAACCAGGCGACTGAAAGATAGATTTTGGCATTGGTGCCACCCTTAATAAGAGATCTCAGATTTCTTTTCTGCAATAATTATAGATTACATTAAAGACAGAGAAATATTTAACATTTAAATAAATTCAATCAGCAAACTAAATGCAGCCCATGATGGGCCATGAATTTAAAATGTTTCTTTCTTTTAATATGACATTACAGCATCATAATACTTTACAAATATTTTTTGAAGTGAACAAGCATTTCTTCATTGCCACCCCCCACCCTTCCCTTTGGCAAAACAACAACAGCTCGATAGTTTCTCTATCCATCATTCTTGTATAGTCATCTAGTAACAATTAAGTTTCAAGCTAAGCTTGACTCCTGGTGGCTGTTTGTAGAGTTTGCTCAGCACTGTTATGGAATGTTTTGCCTACAATTTGGAGTCTCCTACTCTAGTATAACCATGGCTGATATTGTGTGCTTTTGGAGAACATCAGGACTACATAGATGTTGCTGCCTGTTCAGTCAACACAAAGTGCTCAATGCAAAATACTCCATATTCAAATCTGTTAAGGGTTAGGGTTAGGGTTAGGTTAGAATGTCAATCATGACAGGGAGCAAGCCAGGGGTGAAATCTACTTATCTTCCCATCCGGTTCGGAAGTGAACGTGCCGCACATCACATGCACGCTTGGACCCTCTGCGCATGCACAAACCCTTCTGCGCATGCGCAGAGGGTAAAAAACAGGTTTTACCCTCCGGACGGGTGGGCGGAACCTCG
This sequence comes from Arizona elegans, assembly GCA_022577455.1. Classification (NCBI taxonomy): domain Eukaryota; kingdom Metazoa; phylum Chordata; class Lepidosauria; order Squamata; family Colubridae; genus Arizona; species Arizona elegans. The sequence goes on along the minus strand of JAKOOJ010000040.1, from coordinate 4,766,350 downwards.
CTCCACCATCGCTACCGGTTCTCCGAACCACCGGCCATCATCGCTACCAGTTCAGCTGAACCAGTCCGAAACGGGAGCCTTTCACCCCTGGAGCAAGCTCTTGTGGACTAACCATAGCTTATCTTTGGTAGTGGGTAAGATATATGATCTAATTTGACTAATAACCCACCTAAAGTGGGTTGTATTAGAACAGTTCTTATTATTCAGATTTCTACCTCGTTTCTTCTTTTCCTCTCCTGTTATCCACAAGTATGTTTTTATTGTTAGGATCATTGATCATTTCAATTATTATATTATTGCTTTGTTGTTAAAGTAGTTCTAGTTTTTGCTGGAACAATGGCAATCTCTTTATCCCCATTTCCATTGTTTGTTTGTTTTAGATTCAAATCATTCTGTCCCCCACAGTTATTATTTTTTTGGTAGAAAGAATACAAGTACTAAAAACAAGTATGGGGAGGAAGAAGAATGTATTTGGGCCACATTTTAATACAGCCTTAGTTAACTCACATTCACTGCACCTATATTCAAAGCAGAATTGATATCTGATTCTTCTGATTACAACAGAATAAAGGAGAGAAAATGTTGTACATGTTAGTGAAAAATGCATACAAGGTGTTTGTTATAGAAAACCAGGTACAGATTTTAAAAAGTACAGATAGCTCCACAAGACAGATTGAAAGGAGCTGTTGCATCTTTCCTCTGATACATTTCTTCTCAATCTATAAACTTTTGCTAAGCAATAACTAAGCTATGTCAGAAAGAAGTGAAAATCTAGATAATTCACAATTACCATTTTTTCCATCTATTCTGATATCACAGAAGCTCAGAGAAGGCTAGAAACAATCAAATGACTGATAAAAGCGTCTCTGGAAATGAGGGACATTAAGTTCCTATGTATTTAAACACATAGTTACTACCCACATGTCATAGCATGCATGACTTGTTATGTATGACATGCTGTGAGACAGTGGAATTATAAAGCAACCTACATTGAAGTTTCACTAGATATAGTCTGATGAAAGCTTTCTGCAAAAATCAGCAGCTTTCAACTTTAGAAAAAGCAGGGAGGATGCTTTTCAAGTACGGTGCCACATTAAAAGAAAAGAAGGAGAAAAAGCGAAATCCCAAAGGCTCTGATGTGTCACGCATGCAAATTAACATAGAATTTGAGAAGGAAAATTAAAACGTCACACTTCACTCCCAATGCTGTGCTTACAGTCATGTTTATTTCCTCTGTTTATTCATGCAGTTTCTAACACACTTGAGGATGCCAAGGTAAGTGTTATTTTTGTTCATTAACACATTATATGGATCGGTGCTCTCACAATATGCATGGTTAACACAGGTTTTTCTATTATTTTCTGCTTTGGATTGACTTGTTCACTTGAGCATGACACCAAGAATACTGTGCAAAGTAAGAATATAAACCTGATGTTGAAATCTGGATGGTGAGTGCCTGAATTTCATATTTTTGCATCGACAACTCAATTGTATCTCTCTTTTGGATCTCCCATCTCTGCTTTCATTCAGTTGAGGAAGTTATGAATGTGAAAGATCAATACAGTAAAATCCTGAGGTGCCCTAATTTGTCCATCTTCTTTCCAAAGGACTTTTCTCAGCAATCAATAGATCATCTAACATAGAATTTCTAACATAATTATCTGCATATTCCCACAATGGACGCATGGATGATTAAAATGGCAGAAATGGCACAACTCACCTGCTTTGTTAGAGAGAAAAATAAATGCTTTTTGAAGGAAACCTTAATATACTTGAAACAAATATATATATATATATGAAACTTTGATTTTAGGTTTTGATTATTAGATTTGATTAATTTGATTAATTTTCTGGAAGAGAAATATACTGCTAAATACAGTACACAAAGTAAAAACTTGAGATTGTAACTGTATTTGGTATTCAGCTGCACCAAAAAAAGTTGGAAGACACTGCTTTTTTTTTTTTTTTTCCCTTTCCCTCTTACCTGGCACCCCTTTCCTTCTCCTATTCCCTTATTATTTTGGTTTCTTGCTTGTATTTTATATTATAATAAACTTCAATTAAAATAAGAGACTGGAATCCTCTTATGGACTTTTGGCTAAAAGAAGAAAAAAATTGAAATTATGGTTGAAAAGGTGACAAGTAAAGGACTAAAGGGATTTCTGCAATACTGTAGTCAGAAGGAGGTAGGTTAGTTCATTTCTGTTGAACAAAAACTCAGAAGACATTATTTTTTCAGATTGTAAGTTTTGTCTGTCTCTTTTGCATCTTCTTCTTTTCTTTAGTTATGGCTTTTAATGTATGTAAAATTCTTAATAAATATAAATTAAAAATAATGTTGCTATCTATGTAATTACTATGCAGCTTTTGGGCAGGTTATTGAATTCTCTCATATGGTATGTGTTTTCTTTGGTCAAGAAAGACAAGGAAAGTCTGTAAGGAGGATAATGCAAAATAGAAACAGAAAACATGGCTTAAAACACTGGATTGCTAAATTCACAACAATCTGTGAAGAACTTTAGTATTTTATTAATTCAGCAGAGAAGTACATTCCTAATCTGATGCCACCATATACAATGGCAAAGCTATACAGGTTAGAAATTCTGGGTGTTGTGGTTCCAGGTGTTCTGGATGGATTCAAATTGGAAATGGCTGTTATAAAAGCATAAAGTAAAGGTAAAGGTTCCCCTCGCACATATGTGCTAGTCGTTACTGACTCTAGGGGGCAGTGCTCATCTCCATTTCAAAGCCGAAGAGCCAGCGCTGTCTGAAGACATCTCCATGGTCATGTGGCCGGCATGACTAAACGCCAAAGGCTCACAGAACACTGTTACCTTCCCACCAAAGGTGGTCCCTATTTTTCTACTTGCATTTTTTACATGCTTTCAAACTGCTAGGTTGGAAGAAGCTGGGAAAAGTAACAGGAGCTCACCCCATTACGCGGCACTAGGGATTGAAACTGCTGAACTGCTGACCTTTCAATCGACAAGCTCAGCACCTTAGCCACTGAGCCACCTCGTCCACTGTAAAAGCATAGAAAGGTTCTTTTAGTACTGAAGCTCTGTTTCAGTCTTCTCTGATATCTTCAAGAAATATAAATTCAGTTCATCTCATATACACAAAGAAGCAGCCAAAGGCAGTCAAAACAGAAATGGCGGTATTGATTTGATGCTGCAGAACAGTTTTGATAACTCAGTCACAGCTCAGTGATGCTGATGGGAACAATTCCATTTCCAATTAATATCAGAGTTGTTTCATCAACTGCTTCTGATAAACACTTCTTTAGATCCCTTCCCATTGTCAGCCTCCCCATAAATCAATTCAATAAAACCTGGAAGGTGGCAGTTTATTCACAGGAGACTTAAGTTCATCAACTTAATATGTCATATTTATTTAGAGATATTTGGTAAGCTAATAAAGGGAAAGCATAGCTCCATGGGGAGTGTCAGATGCAAGATATTCTTTTGATTGGGTTAGGAAACAATGTGCAGAGTAAACTCATCAGGGTTGCACTTCAAGTACCATTCTGTGCGAAATATCCAGCTAAATCAAAATAATTATATTTTGCTCTTTGATACCTGTGGTATGGAGCTTCCAATACTGTCAAGGTCCCAGCCAAGCAATTCAATCACTTAAGCTAGGAATGGGCTACAGATAATGCAAAGCCAGGAGAAAATATTTATGTTCACACTTCTAACACTGATACAAATGTGCTAAATGAACTATTGTTTCTAGACACATTTGTCCTTGTTTTTCTGGGGGCCTATATATCCAACCCACAGATTATTTCTAAGGGAATATGGCCATTGTGAGAAAAAAATTAAAGTTGGTTAACCCAGACTAGTTTTAAAAGCTGATAATAATAAGAGATTGGACAGCCATTTGTCCAAAATTGTATAGGGCAGTGATGGTTAACCTTTTTGCCATCGTGTCCTAAAAGCAGGGGGAGTGCTGGGGGGGTCACGTGCAAGTGTGCCCACACCCATATTTCAATGCCCCACCATGCCCCATCCCCAGCGCATGCATGCATGACCTGCCCACACCCTGTTTTGGGCCTAGCAGGCCTACCTGAAGCCTCCGGAGACTGGAAACGGCCCATTTCCAGACTTCCGGTAGGCCCATTTTTCGCCCTCCCCAGGCTCCCGAAGCTTTCCTGGAGCCTCGGGAGGGCAAAAATGGCCTCCCCCATCCTTCCGGAGGCTGGAAACATCCTCCCAGAACCTCTGCGTGAACCCTGTACTTACCTGGCATCCAAAACGGGCAGCGTGGAGACTCCTGCGAGGGGAGGGGTGGTGTGGGAGGGGTCAGCCAAAAATCAGCTGGCCTGTGTGCGCATGCGCGCTGCAGCTGAGCTAGGACAATGGCCTGTGTGCCCGCAGATATGGCTCCACATGCCACCTGTGGCGTGCGTGCCATAGGTTCGCCATCATGGGTATAGGGTCTCCTGCTTGAGCAGGGGGTTGGACTAGAAGATCTCCAGGGTCCCTGCCAACCTTATTATTCTATTTATATTCTATGTTCTACCATACATGCTTTAATAACCTAGTAATGTTGCTGAGAAAATAATGGACGGCTTATTCTTATTTTCTTTTTTATTGCTAAATAAGTGTTGTTTGTTAATGGTAACTGCTGCTATTGTTATTGCTTCTAACCTGGCAAGCAGAAACTAAAACAGAACAGGAGTCTTACTTGTTTTTTTGTGGGAGAAAAAGCCCTGATAATTGTGTACCACATATAGTATAAATAGCTTCTTAAATATCATTCAACATTGACTGGAAGCAACAAGATATTTATTTTATACTGATGGAACACAGTCAGCTAAGCGTCACTGCTGATAACACTGAATTTCACTTCTATTTTTTGTCCTTTGTTTTACATTGCGCTGAGATGATGTCACCCTTCTATTAACTGTCAAGATTCACAGCCCAAAGATGACAAGAATGCTGTGGAGTAAAAACAATAATATATATAAAAAATAAACAGACTTCTTAAAACTTTCTGCTCAACTTTTTATCGCCTTTCAATTTTTCCGGTTGCTTAAATCCTGAAAAATCTAATCCGGGATGGAAAGTTTCCTCCATCCCACCCTCGCTCCTATGCCAGTAGACTGTTGGCTGTTTTCTTGGACCATCAAGCAATCTTAGGTTTTTATTATTTCCACACATATATTGATTTTTTTCTCCATTTTTAATAAAGTCACTAAAACCATATCAGTGCCCTTATGCATAATTCAGCATCTCCTGACACCAAAGGCAGCTAAACAAAGGAAGTGATATGACTCCCATTAGAGATCTTTTATATTGGAGGCAGCTAAAGTGCTCACCCTTGCAGCTTGTCTTATTTGCTCTCTGAGCCCATTTAAACAACCCTGGCAGTTTTGCTACTGCTGTCCTGGTTTTCAAAAGCCGCTAGCCTGGTGCTCCCAAAACTCTGAGTTACAAAACAATGATGTAATCTACGATTTCCGAACAAGGAGGTTAGCCCTGGCTATAATAAAGCATATCCGATTAGCATATTGCAGCTCTGTAAATTTTGATGTGCTTTTCAAGGGTTTTATTACCCTTGAAAAGATTAATAAATAAACACATTCAAGAGATGTAGAGAAGAAAGGCAGGATATAAATCTAATTAGCAATAAATAAATAAAAACAGTTTATTCTGCTCTAGAGGTGAGCATGGAAGGAAAAACCCGAACAAACCACTGCTTCCCATTCTCAAATAGATTCAGGTTGGCTATCGTTTGGCAGAAACATACCCAGCATATTTGGTCTGTTGTGAATTTTTCACAGCAAACAAAATTCCTGAGGGAATCTAGAGTTATTTTGCAAGGCAAATACACAAAACCTGATCAAACCCTCCCCTCCCTTAATACTAAGTCCACTAGCTTCCTGCTTCTGCCCCCCCGCTCCTTCCCAGTGCCTTCCCTTTCTCCCTAGCATGCTGCCAATGTGTCTTTTCTACACTGGGGGGGGGAGGTGTCTAAACATTAAGCAAGTCCCCTCAATCCTTATGAAAAGTGAAAATTAGTTGAAGAGTCTAACACTGAAGTTACTGAAAGTGCAGTTCTGAGGGATCTAGAAAATGGCAGACAGAAGGATTGAACCCTCAACATCTGCAGAAAAGTGTCAAATGTCCTATTTGCCCATTTCCTACAAGTTTTCCTCCATTTCTTAATCAGGGATGGAGATGGCCCTTGAGTGGCATGAGGTATCCACAGAGCAGGGTCAGATGTCAAAAAGCCAAGATAACAGACACAGATAAAAAGGGACAGAATTTTAGTCTTCTACTGGTGGTTACGATCTTGATCTTTTTGTAAATTCCCTGCGGATGCCCCTGATACATCTAGGATAAAAACTATATTTAACTTAATTGATTGCAAATTTCAAATCTTTATTGTCAGTGCACAACATATGAACAATGAGATTGGTTGAGCTCCCTCAGTGCACCCCCACCAACACAATACAACTCACAGTGAAGACAAAAAATCCCTAACCCAATAAATCATATTAACAAAACACCCAGTCCTATTGCACCAGTGTGAACATGTTACACATTGCGCTGGCTCTGCAAGTCCATTGTACTACATAGTTATGATGTTATTTTGCTTTCAGGAATCTGACAGCCCACTGATAAAAACTGTTCTTCAGCTTGTTTGTGCGGTTGGCTATGCTTCTATAGCTCCTTCCCAATTGTAGGAGGGTAAAGAAGTGGTGACCAGGGTAAGAGTTGAAGGATGATGAAAAGGTAAATGTAAGTAAAAATAAATGCAGGTAAGATTATTAATTCCCATGGATATTAACCCACTGTTTTACATTACTATTTGATAGCAACTCTTAGCAGAGCATTAAGGACTACCTTGAAACCTTTAAGGGGCAACACCAGTGATGGGATTGCATGGTGTGTATTATTGCTCCTGGGAAAATGAATGATTCTGTATGGAATATAACTCCTAGATTTTGAATCAAAAACACAACTTTGGGAGGATCCCAATTATGGTTTGAGCTGCTTTGCTTTGCCTTGCTCTGATATGAATATTCCCTGAATCTGGGACTTGTAAATATAAAATATGGTCCTCCACCATGCGTTTTTGCACTGAGATTCCTGGTGGCCTTTTCCTTGGAAGTGCCTATCTATGATTGATGGCCCATTCGATTTGCCTTAATTGGAAAGATCATCGTTGACAGCTTTGCCTTTGGTTGGAAAATAATGGGGTAATTCAACTCAGAAGACACATTCAATTCTTATCAGTGTAAAAAAACAAGACCAAAAATATTGGATCCAATTTAAAATGATCATTAAATAAAAAACTGTGTTTTATTGATTAGAACACATTTTCTTCTGAATTAATGGCTTATTCTGCATTTAGGTGAAAATACTAGTTCTTAAAGAATGTCAAGGGCTAGAAGATTTCATATTTGTGCATTCATTTGACCATCAAATTACTGTCTCTCCTACTTGGCCCCATTTTCATATGTTCTTTCAAAGCTGGATATTATTTTTTACATCGAAACTCAGAGCAACTTAGAATATGACGGTCCTAAACTCAGTCTATATTTTAAAAACAGCTATATTTCTTGCAAATTTAACTAATGATGTCAATTTTCAAAATGAGGTCTTTTTAAAGACACTGATACCTGTAACTAGAATTATCTCCCTTTCTCTAACAACGCAACTGAAGGTTTGCCTTCCCGTATTCCAGTTTAGGAATGGGTTGCATAAATGATTTGAGTTCAGCAATTTCTAATCCACAGGCAGCCCAAAATATGAGAATAATAAACCAGACAGATAAAATTGGCATTGTAGTCTCTTATATAACAAGCGATGCCCTTGAAGTGATGGCCCAGTGCCTGGAGGCTGTACAGATCTGTATGGGGAGGAACAAGCTCAAGCTCAACCCTTCCAAGACTGAGTGGCTATGGTTCCCGCCATCCCGATATAGTCAGCTGACTCCATCGCTGACTATCGGGGGTGAGTCTTTGGCCCCCGTGGAGAGGGCGCGCAATCTGGGTGTCCTCCTGGATACGCAGCTGTCCTTGGAGGAACATCTGACGGCTGTTACTAGGGGGACCTTTTGTCAGGTTCGCCTGATTCGCCAGTTGCACCCCTTTCTTGATCGGGATTCCGTGTGCACAGTCACTCATGCCCTCGTCATCTCTTGCCTGGACTACTGCAATGCTCTCTACATGGGGCTCCCCTTGAGGAGCACCCGGAGGCTCCAACTGGTCCAGAATGCGGCAGCTACATGGCGCTCCCGCATAACACCGCTCCTGCGCGAGCTGCACTGGCTCCCAGTGGTTTTCCGGGTACGCTTCAAGGTGTTGGTTACCACCTTTAAAGCGCTCCATGGCATAGGACCTAGTTATCTTCGAGACCGCCTGCTGCTACCAACGACCTCCCATCGACCCATGCGCTCCCACCAAGAGGGCCTCCTCAGGGTGTCATCAGCCAAGCAATGCAGGCTGGTGACCCCCAGGGGGAGGGCCTTCTCTGTGGGGGCACCCACCCTCTGGAATCAGTTGCCCCCAGAGATAAGGAGAATCCAAGACCTCCGTGCCTTCCACCGTGCCCTTAAAACTTTCCTTTTCCAACAAGCCGGGCTCGCCTAACAAATCCTTTTAAATGATTTTAAATTTGTATGTCTTTTAAATTTTGGGCCAAATTAAGATATTTCCTTTTAATCTGTTCTTAATGTTTGCATTGTGTGTTTTTATCTGGCTGTACACCGCCCTGAGTCCCTAGGGAGAAGGGTGGTATATAAATTTGAAGTAAAATAAATAAATAAATAAATTTGATTCTTGGCCCTGCTTTTGGAAATTAAGCTTCAAAACTGATTCTTGCTACGCAGATAGTCCTCAATTTATGACCACAACTGAACCCAAAACGTCTATTGTTAAGTGAGATCATTGGAATAGGATAGAATAGAATTCTTTATTGGCCAAGTGTGATTGGACACACAAGAAATTTGCCTTGGTGCATACGCTCTCAGTGTACATAAAAGAAAAGATACATTCATCAAGAATCATAAGGTACAACACTTAATGATAGTCTTAGGGTACAAATAAGCAATCAAATCATATTAGGAAACATTCAATATAAATCGTAAGGATACCAGCAACAAGGTTAAAATCATACAGCCATAAGTGGGAGGAGATGGGTGATAAGTAGGTTTCACCCAGTGGTGGGATTCAAGTAATTTAACAACCGGTTCTCTGCCAAACCTCTACCAACCTAGCAGTTTGAAAGTATGCAAATGCAAGTAGATCAATGGGTATCACTTCAGTGAGAAGGTAAGAGCGTTCCATCAGCCTCAGCATAGAGTCATGGCAGCCACATGACCACAGAATCATCTTTGGATAACGTTGGCTCCCTCAATTAGGAAACGGAGATGAGCACCGCTCCCTAGAGTTGGACATGACTGGACAGGGGAAATGACCTTTTTATGACAGTTTTAACCAGTGGTGGGATTCAAGTAATTTAACAACCATTTCTCTGCCCTAATGATTTCTTCTAACAACCAGTTTGCCAAACTGCTCCGAAAGTTAACAACCGGTTCTCCCAAAGTGGTGCGAACTGGCTGAATCCCACCACTGGTTTCACCACATTTTATGACCTTTCTTGCCACAGATGTTAAGTGAATCATCAAAGTTGTTAGTAACACAGTTATTACATGAATCTGGTTTCCCCATTGACTTTGCTTTGTCAGAAGGTCCCAAGAAGTGATCGCATCACCCCAAGACACTGCAACCATCATAAATATGAACCAGTTGCCAACCATCCACATTTTGATGATGTGACTATGGAGATGCTACAACAGCCCTAAGTGTGAAAAACAGTCATAACTTTTTTCAATGTCATTATAACTTCGAACGGACACTAAACATATGGTTGTAAATTGATATGGTTGTCGCTTCTACTCTTTTAGGGATATATCCACAATTACATGGGAAGAAACCCGAAATATTAACTATACACACATACATACCCGTGAAAACTTACATACATATATATATATATATATATATATATATATATATATATATATATATATATATATATATATATATAGTAAAAGTTTAGACAATTTGAAAAAGCCGGTGAAAGAAGACAACACTGCTGCACCTTGGACATCAAAAATAAGGAGATTTTAAACTGAATTAAACCAGAAATACCTCCGGAAGCTTAGTATGCTAAGCCTGTCTCATTTTGGTTAAATCAAGAAGCCGTCCCTGGATCCGGCAATATTGGCCAACTACCGTCCTGTCTCCAACCTTCGCTTCATGGCGAAGGTTGTAGAGAGTGTGGTTGCGTGACTGTTCCCACAATTCCTGGAGGAAACATCTTATCTAGATCCGTTCCAGTCGGGGTTCAGATCTGGGCACAGCACAGAAATGGCATTGGTCGCGTTGGTTGATGATCTCTGGAGGGCTCGGGACAGGGGTTGCTCCTCTGTTCTGGTCCTGTTAGATCTCTCAGCGGCTTTTGATACCATTGACCATGGTATCATGCTGCACCGGCTGGAAGAGTTGGGGGTGGGAGGCACCGTGTTGCGGTGGTTCTCCTCCTTTCTCTCCGACCGGTCACAGTTTGTGTTGGCAGGGGGGCAGAAGTTGACCTCGAGGCCTCTCATCTGTGGAGTGCCGCAGGGATCGGTCCTCTCGCCCCTTCTGTTCAACATTTATGTAAAGCCATTATGTAAAGTCATCCGTGGCTTCGGGGTGAGATACCACCAGTACGCTGATGACACCCAGCTGTACATCTCCACCCCAGGCCACCCCAATGATGCCCTTGAAGTGATGTCCCAGTGCCTGAAGGCTGTGTGGATCTGGATGGGGAGGAACAGGCTCAAGCTCAACCTTTCCAAGACTGAGTGGCTGTGGCTCCTGGCATCCCGATATAGTCAGCTGACTCCATCGCTGACTATCGGGGGCGAGTCTTTGGCTCCCGTGGAGAGGGCGCGCAATCTGGGTGTCCTCCTGGATACGCAGCTGTCCTTGGGGGAACATCTGACGGCTGTTGCCAGGGGGATCTTTTGTCAGGTTCTCCTGATTCGCCAGTTGCGCCCCTTTTTTGATCGGGATTCCGTGTGCACAGTCACTCATGCCCTCGTCACCTCTCGCCTTGACTACTGCAATGCTCTCTACATGGGGCTCCCCTTGAAGAGCACCTGGAGGCTCCAACTGGTCCAGAATGCAGCAGCGCGGGTAGTGGTGGGAGCAGCATGGCGCTCCCATGTAACACCGCTCCTGTGCGAGCTGCACTGGCTCCCAGTGGTCTTCCGGGTGCGCTTCAAGGTGCTGGTTATCACCTTTAAAGCGCTCCATGGCATCGGGCCTAGCTATCTTCGAGACCGCCTGCTGCTACCAACGACCTCCCATCGTCCCGTGCGCTCCCACAGAGAGGGCCTCCTTAGGGTGCCATCAGCCAATCAATGCAGGCTGGTGACCCCCAGGGGGAGGGCCTTCTTTGTGGGGGCACCTACCCTCTGGAATCAGTTGCCCCCAGAGATAAAGAGAATCCAAGACCTTAGTGCCTTCCGCTGTGCCCTTAAAACCCACTTTTTCCAGCAAGCCGGGCTGGCTTAAGAAGAAATTTTAAATGTTTTAATTGGTTTGTATTTTTAATTTTGGGCCAAATTTATATATATTTTAATTGTTTTTAATATTTGTATTTCATGTTTTTTTAATTCTGGCTGTACACCGCCCTGAGTCCTCAGGGAGAAGGGCGGTATATAAATTTAAAATAAATAAATAAATAAAAATAAATCATGTCCAAATTGATTAATAATGCTAACAGCGGTGAAATCCACTTACGTTCACTACTGGTTCACTACTGGCACACACGTGCACATGCTCGCTATGCTCACACGCACCTCTTCTGCGTATGTGCAGAGGGTCAAAAATAGGACGTAATGACGTCCTGGCGGCTGGGTGGAACCTCCCGCCCCCGCCACTACCGGTTCACGCAAGCCAGATATATCTGGCCGGATTTCACCACTGGATGCTAGAAAATGAAATCAATAAAGAATAATTTAAATACCATGAGATAAGATACTGATTAAAACTAGAAATATTAAACAAAGCTGTAAAATATTGGAAAGAATAGACATAACTAAGTTACAATCTCTGAAAACAAATGCAATTGAACAGATGAAAAGAGAGAGGAGTATGAGTTGGTTCTTTTTTAAACGCATAGATATTGCCTTTATATACTGAACGTTCCTCAGAAGAATTTTAGTTGGTTTTATGTGCTGAACCTTGGTTTTGTATTCCTGTTTTTTCAGAGTTTATTCTCCAAGCATCTTATAGTTAGAATTCTGTGAAACATGAGCTGGCAGGCAGCTCCCTACTACAAACAAGTGAATGATGTTTAACACAACTTTTCCAATGAGGATATTGTATTACAGCTGGCTTTAGTTTGATTTCGTGAACTAGTCACTCTATGTCTTGCTCTGTGAATTTGGTAAACTTTTGGGGCTTGCAAATTCTAGTATACTTTTTTACTAAAAATCTATGAATTATTGACAGCCTAAAAACATGTGAAGCCTCTCAGTGTAGCAAACTGCAATGATATCAAAATGACCATGAGTGGTGAGGCTATGTCACCATTATCTATCTGGATCCCGATTTCTGATGCAAGTAGATAATTTATGGCATGTGTGCAATAACATCCTTCATTCATTCGAATTTATTAGCCAATGGACTGGGTGGCATATAAAACTGGGAAATCTATAAAAATAAATAAACAGAGCACTCTGCATTTTGTGGGGAATGTTCCAAAAAATGGGGGCCACAACAGAGAAGGCACACTTTCTCAAACCATCTCATACCCCTCTCAAAAGATGACAACATTTAATAGAGGGGACCTGAAGTGCACCTTCTCTGTTGAAACAAACCAGGTAGGCAGAAACTATTGGACATAAGCAGCCTCCCAGGCTCCCATAGAGCCTCCCATTCAGGCTCTATGCCATATAGAGCTTTGTAAATAACACAAAACATCATGAATTGCACTCAAAAGCAGACTGAACACCAATGCAGCTCACATAGGAGTAGTGACACAGGACAGGAGCATACCAAAAGTTGTGTTTTGAGCCAATTTTAATTTCCAGATAGTCTTCAAGGTCAACCATACACAGAATACATCACACTCATCCAATAAGAAGGTAGCCAGGGCATGTCTGAAGAGTCTCCAAAGATGAGAAGGATGCAACTGCCACACAAGATAGATCTGTACAAAAGCCCTCCTGGACATTAATGCCACCTGCTCTTTGAAAAGTAGCTGTGAGTCCAGAAGGAACTTCAAGTTATACAGCAGTCTTGAGTGGAGAAATACAGCCCCATCCATGACCAATGATAGTAACATCCCCAACTAAGTGGGAAAAGAGTAAAGCCACTCAGGCTTCTTAGGATTGAACCAAAATCTTGTTTTGCCCCAACCAGACCTAAGCAGCTTTCAAACATTCTGTCAATGTATCATTATACATAGTTTATTTGTCCTCATAACTATGCCCACAGATGCACACAGCAACCTAAACTGGGATTGTTTTTGAGGAATTGGCTTTTTCCAAAACATTACTGGATTCTTCCCACTTCCTTGATATTTTTCTTTTAAATAAATGTGATGCCACATTTATACACTAATTGTTTTATATAATTTTATACATAAATTAATTTATACATTTATACACTATATAGTCTGTCTGGATTGGGGGCTAAGGAATGAATTTCCTCCCCCATTTCTGGGAATTCCAATAAAAATAAAAATCATCCTTGGTTATAAACAGTGAGCAGATTTACTAGTAATATTATTCAAGCATTTTGACACATGATTAATAAGGAAAAAACCCCTCTTTTCACAGTGACATAGATAAATGGTTAAAGTGGAGTAAAACCTATTAAAAATCAATGACTTTACTCAAAAACAAGGACTTATGTTGAAAAATATCCTCTCTTCCTATACAAAGTTTGCACACATGTATGAAGGCATACACACACACACACACACACACAGAGAGAGAGAGAGAGAGAGAGAGAGAGAGAGAGAGAGAGAGAGAGAGAGAGAGACATGCAAGCATTTGTCCACACACAAAATCCACATAAAACACATTTCACATTTCCCACCGTTGACTTTAACATTTTCTAATGCAGGATTATATTTCTAAATACACATTAACCTACAAGAGTAGATGCCAAACAGGCTGCACTCCCCACCTCACCTCAGAACATTCCAGATAAAACTGTCTCCTGTAACTGTTTCCTCACTCAGCCTATCGTCTGTTTTAATTCCTCTTTCTGGGTTGGATCTTTTCTGACTGGTTTCTTCCACTCTATTTCCTGATTGGCTCCACTGATTTAGCCCATCTTTTATATTCCCTACCATGCCTTTTGACTTTTTGGTCAGGTTGCCCTTAGTTCTGATTCTGCTAGCACTTTCCTCTTGGCCCATTTCTCCTTATTGAAAAACCTGTTTTTTTTTTTTTTTTTTTTTTTTTGCAACTCTAGGCTGTCTTTCCTCTCTTTTGCTGCACATAGAAGCTGCTTCAAGAATTTTATCACCTTTCGCCTTATTCCTACTTCTCTTCTTTTCATCACTTCATTCCTTAAAGCTTATATCCTCTCGAAAGGAAGTTTCTAAACTTCATCCCTCTTCCTAAAACTCCTGTGGCTTCTTCCCAGTCTTGGCACCTATTTGCCTTTCTGGATAAAGTTCTGTTTTGAACCGCTCTCCATTCTTTCTTTTCTTCATGAATATACTTAATTACCATACTTTTAATCTTTCAGTTTCGATTTCTGCTTCAAATTACTTCAGTCCTGCTGTTCCCTTGGGCAAAACATCTGTCTTGGGGTCATTTCCGCTTTTCTTTCCCTATGTTGATTCAGGTTTCCTATCTTTCTACTTCTATTCCCCTCTAATTATCTTTCAAGTTGCTTAATTTCTAGTACACCCCATCATTTCTCTTATCTGCAACACTAATCTATCTCCTTTTGATCTCTTACCCTCTGTTAACTGTTTGCCATTCCCAGGACCCTATTCCTCCTCATCTGCACAACAATAGTAAGCTTCTGGCAAGCCTCTAACAGTCTGCTACAGATCCCCTTTGCATAAATACTGACTATTAGTTATAGTACTCCCAAACTCTCATTACAAATACGGGTTGCATGTACATCTACAATTCAGGCATTTTTGTTCAATGTCAGAATGGAACAAATCCTTCCAGAAAAAAATCAACTTGTTGGTAGAATAAAGCTTACTTTGTTTGTTCCTTAAGGGATAATTCAATGTCACCAGCCAAGGTGGGGAAATTATTTTTATGCTTGTATGTCTGAGTCAGGAAGTGTGTGGTCCTTGGTGCTTTCTAAGCTTGCACTGATGATGTTACCTAGTTGGGTAATGAAACTTCTGCCAGAAAACAACCAAGCTCAGAGAGCACCAAGGACCCCACAGTTCAGTCCTGAGCTACAAACATTCTCTTCAGTCCAGAGGTGGGTTTCACATATTTGTACTACTAGTTCATCCCGTGCGTGCACGCTCGCTTCATGCGCTCACACACCTGTGCATGCACTTTGCTTGCACACACACCTTCTGTGCATGCACCCGGCCTCAAAAATGTGGCTAAACAGGACAGCATAGCCCAGGGCAGGTAGGCGGGCCCACCCGCGATTTCTGCTACCAATTTGCCCGAACCGGCCCAAACCAGCTGAATACTACCACTGATTTAGTCAGGAAAATTTTGCTGATCTATAAAAATTACTCTGACTTAGTGATAGCTCCATATTCCATTTAAACATGCTTTAGTAGATCATTCCCACAGAGAGTTTTGAAAATTCACGGTTGAAAGAAGTGTTTAGCAATGGAATAGTTTTTGCTATTATGTGATTCGTGATTTCAGAAACATTCAGTAGGCAACATTCAATATTGTGGAACCAGTTTTGAAAATCAAATATCAGGATTAGAAACCCCACAAGGTAGCTCAGCAAGTGAAGCTTTACTTTTATAAATGCATGGCAACTTTAATTGTAAAGCTTCCAGGTTCAGTATGAAATATGTATTGTTAGTGTCAGGCTCCAAACTATGATTTCCCCAGCGCTGACAGTTAGTTGTTTGGCTGAAGTGGTGCTTCAATAATACAATAGTTTATATTGTCATTTTTATAAGAAATCATAATTCCTTATAGGTAGTCATCATTTCCCGATTTATTCTTCCTTAAATGTTATTTCCATTTAAAGTATTATCTATGTAACAGTTACTTGTGACATACTTAATTCTGATTTTTCGTGGCAATTATATAAGGATACAGAAATGTTAGTCTGATGTTGAAGTTTCACTCTGTGAAAAATGTTGCTGATGTGCATTCATTCTTGAGTACTATGAATTCCACATGTTTGATTAAAGGCTTATGCATATATTAACATTTAAAGAAACAGCCTGCTAGCAAAAGAGATAAGACTACTCATGAAGATTCTTAATTAAACAATAAAGCTTTAAGTGGTCTGAAACTCTTATAATTGCAGCTCGTATTGTCAGCATCTTAACTACAACCTAATTAACACTGATGCAGTAATGATTGAAAATATAAAAGCAGTATGAGAGGCATTGTAATGTCCCCATCTTTCTATGAGATCTTGTTCATCTTCATTTTTCCATAATACTTTCAAATGATAATAGCATTTGACATTAACTCAGAGGCACATCAAAGTAACTGGTAAGGACATTTTCCATAATTAATGCAACTCCTTTATAAAGTCAATGAGATCAAGAAGCAAAGCAGGTTAGACAATTCCTTCCATTTTGTTCAACCCACTTCTCTCTGGATCTTCTTTAACAATTCAGCAAGTTTCAGAAATAAGCATTGTTTAATAGAAGAGAATATATACACCTCAGGGGTGAATAGTTGGGTCCGCGGTGCTCTCTGAGCTTAGTTGTTTTCTTGTAGACATTTCATTACCAGGCCAGGCAGCATCATCAGTGCAAGGGAGAGTACAGTTTGCTGTAACTTTCCTAGCTATTGAACCAGATGTAAAGATGTAATTTGATCATCTATCATCATCACTGTTGTGATCCACCAGCAGCCTGTGGAGCTGGTAGCAGAGTTGGACAGTGAGGAGGTTGGGGAGGACCATGAGCCAGTCCTGGAGTCTGGGGGAGGCTCGGACAAGGGCTCTGTGTCGGAGGCAGAGATGGGGCCAGGGCCATCTGGGAGTTATGCGTGGACTCCAGAGCCTCCAGAGTTAGACATCAGAGAGGCAGAGGAACAGGAGGACCCTGTTCCTAGTGTGTCCATGTACAGAGCTGCCAAAGGCAAGAACAGTTAAAACAAAAGGGACAACTCAGGAGTAAGGCCTGGAGATGATTGGCCCGTCCCATAAGGCTTAAAAGAGGAGCAAAGGCACTTGGGCCCTTTGCAGGAAAGCAAGGTTGTTAATTCTGTTCCCAGTCGGCATCTCTGTTTGATTCTGGACTCCGTGTGGCTTTGTCAAGTAGGTGTTTGGCAGCGTGTCAAGGGAGATAAAGGTTGGTGATTATCCCAAAGGACTTCTCCCAAAGGACTTTTTACAACTAATTGGGACTCAGCTGTGAATAAACGTAATTCACAGCTGTTGCAATAAAAGTGGTTTTTGGGACTACTTGTGTGTTTTAATGACTCAGGAAGCCAAGGTCCCAACAATCACTACCAGGCAACCCCTGAGAACTCAATAGCCAAGCCTTCTGGCTAGCTAGATGTTCAACCATCAGTATGGATCCTATAGGATCAACTGTTCACACATACAACTATGCATAATAGAAATCTCTGCATACTGCAACATTGTGCACCGTTTATTTGTGCTTTTCAATGTGAGCAGAAGTTTGGGAAAGCTCCTTTTATAAATTTTGAGTATATAAGTAATAAAGAAAATACGAAGACCTACATAATGATCCTTTTACCCAACCGGCATCCATATGAGCTCAATAGCAATTAACACCAAAAGTCATTTTGCAATGGGGAAAAAGTATTCCATCTATGCTGTCCTTAAAAAGAAAGAAAATAACACAAGTTTTAGCAATCTATCAAAAATTTGTAACGGAATTTAAGGAATAATGCGCAGAAGCAGAGAGAAGACAGAACTGGTTCTGAAGGCTCAGCAGGCATTTTTCTTTCATTAGGAAGGGCTGCCTCTCTCAGATTCCTTGCATGGAAAATAACCTTTGGTACTGTCAGTTTATTTAAAAGTATACCTTCCATTTTATAGTGCACTGCAAACAACAGTCCTAGCACTGGAGAACCAATTTGTGATATTACCCAGAACAGTTTTGGTATAATGATTATGATCATCATCATTGTCATATTGATTAGCATAAATCAATAACCATAGTGCAACCTTAATAATGTTTTTTTAATCTTATTGCCATTGAATTTCTTCCTCTAATACACAAGTACATCTGCTAGCTGTTTTAACTGCTTCAGTATGGATGTTTAAAGCAGGGCAATGGCTTTCAAATCAAATCAGAGCAAATGAAGCAGTCTGTTGCCAGATAAAAGAGCTGCACCGATTTATTCCCTTGCTTAACATAGTGCAATTCTTAAAATGTTTTCCCAGGGCACATCACAGCTCTACAAAATATATATTAATGCAAAGCCAAAAGACCCTTTGACTATTGTCTATCTTCTACTGAAATGTAATGCATTGACAAGTTCAGAGATGGGAAGTGGTCTCCATCAGACTGCTGCTGAACAAACTCACTGAATTCTCATGGCAATCTTACCTGTGGTTAATTCAATCATGGTTCATGCAATTAATCCAATTTTCTGTTTGCAAGGCACACCAAACCATAAACTAATCACACGGCCTAAATTTGCACAACATGCTAGATTAAAATGTAGCCAGCTAGTTTCTGCTTCTGTGTGCTTTGCAAACAAACCTCTCCTTTCCTTCACTTCTTGATATAATTTGAGACAATTGTAAGTCTGTGAGTGAAAGAAGAGTCTTGCTGGATCAAAACAAAAACGCAACTAGCTTTTTGCTAGCCAAAACACTGTGGAATGGAAGAGCTGTGGGCCACAAAATAATTGGGGGATGTATTTGTAAGAACTTCTGGAAAAATTGTTTTGGAGGATCAATATGAAAATGTGCTCTGATTTCTCCTGCTCTGTTATGCATATTCTGAGTTTTATAATTCCATCTTCATGGAGCTGCAAATTTTCAGTTATCAAGTTTGGGGAGAACTCTAATGGCTGCAGAAAGGATAATCAGGGATCATATCATATTTGGTGGATGATCTCTGGAGGGCTCGGGACAGAGGTTGCTCCTCTATCCTGGTCCTATTAGATCTCTCAGTGGCTTTTGATACCATCGATTATGGTATCTTACTGCACCGGCTGGAGGGGTTAGGAATAGGGGGCACCATGCTTTGGTGGTTCTCCTCCTTCCTCTCTGACTGTTCGCAGTTTGTGTTGGCAGGGGGGCAGAGATAGACCTCGAGGCACCTTATTTGTGGGGTGCCACAAGGGTCAGTCCTCTCACCCCTTCTGTTCAACATTTATGTAAAACCACTAGGCGAGATCATCCGTGGTTTCGGGGTGAGTGTTCATCAGTATGCTGATGACACACAGCTATACATCTCCATCCCAGACCACCCCAATGATGCCCTTGCTGTGATGTCCCGTTGCCTGGAGGCCATGCGGATCTGGATGGGGAGAAACAAGCTCAGACTCAACCCCTCCAAGACCGAGTGGCTGTGGCTTCCGGTGTCCCAGTATAGTCAGCTGGTACCATCACTGACAATAGGGGATGAGATTTTGCTCCCCACAGAGATGGCCCGCAACTTGGGGGTCTTCCTGGATTCACGGCTATCTTTAGAAGATCATTTGACGGCCATGGCCAGGGGTGCCTTTTATCAGGTTCGCTTGATCTGCCAGTTGCGTCCCTTTCTGGATCAGGACGCCTTGCGCACGGTCACTCATGCCCTAGTTACCTCCCATATGGACTACTGTAATGCTCTCTACATGGGGCTCCCCTTGAAAAGCACCAGTTGGAGACTCCAACTGGTCCAGAATGTAGCCATATGGGTGATTAAAAGGTCAATCATTTGACTAATTGGGGCCATGTATAAAAGAATGGGCGAGGAAGGGGTGAAATTACAGGCAAAATGATAGCTCAAGAAATAGAGCTGAGGCTTTGGGGCACAAAATGGTGGCAGAGCAAGGAAGACAGGAAACAAAATAATCAATAAGCATATCGCTAACACTTTTCCATGACTTCTGACAGAAAGATAACAGCTCTAGATAACACCCATCAGGCAGCCTCTCAAATATCACACCTCAAAGCGTTGTGTTTTATTTCTGAGATTTGAGATTGTATCAGTTTAAATACTTTCACATAGATGATGCCACTAGGTAATCTGGGACCAAGCATCATTGCTGTCTGAACTCCCTCAAGAAGGACATATATCATTCTGAGCTGCTGAGGGGAAAGGAGTAAGAAGATATAAATGTACTACATAATTGTATCATCCTTTATTTTTGTGAACTCCAGCTTTAAACTGCCTTTTGTATGAGATTCTGTTAAGGCAACACGATTAGATTCAGGAAGCGTTAATGCTCCTGTAAATTTGAATAGAGATGTAAATTAATCCCTCCATTTGCACAGTAAGGTGATAAATTATTATGTCGCAAATCAGCCAAAGAGATATTTAAAACTGACATTGTATGGTGAGACCTAGATTCAGCAGAGAATTGTGATACTATTTTCCAAAATATTACATCATATTTAAATGCCATATTATGCATATGTTTGGTGTGTTGAATAATTTTAGAAAGCCACTTTCATCTTCTTTTTTTTTTCCTTTCTACAATATCAAATCAATGCTAATAGATTTTGGCATGATACTATGGTAGCACAATGATCTTGCTGAATGAGCATGACATGCTCTTGTGGATCTGAGAAAATATTTCGTATCGTCACTGAAGTATCTATTTTCCCCTAACATAGGCTTTGTGAACACATTATCATAAACTTTATTTTTTTTCCAACCCTTTTCTCCACCCCCCCACAAAAAAAAACTGTCAAATGTCCTATTATAATCTCAGCTATCAAAAGTTATGTTATTCTTCAACATGAAAGATGATAATCATTGTAATCATAACTTACCAGAAATTGATTTATTCCACCCTCAGGATTTGAATACTGAAAGCAAAGAAACTTGTTAAAATACCATCATGGTCCTTAATTAAGTTCCCTGTGATTTGTTCTGCCATTCTGGAACTAAGGAATGACACTAAGAGAATGCTCACTAAACATACAAGAGCTCTAATTCCCAAAATTCATCAGTGGTACAAAAATATGTGCCAGTATCTAATCAATTTAAATTCATTTTGGCTTTAGCTGCTCCCCACCAGTGCATTCTCCTCGTGCTTTGGGGTGAACAGATTAGTGAAATATCCCATTGCCCATTTCTGTATGCATGTATTCTGGTTTAATATGGATCTAACAAAGAATCAAAATTATTTTAAAAGGAGAGGATATGAAGGAAGTGATTAAGATTAGAGAAGGATGAGTGGCGTGAAAATGGCCAAAGAGGGGAAGGCTGATTGATCTTTTTGCCCAGAATAATGCTCTAGAAAAATGAGAGAAATGGCAGCTTAATTGTGGAATCTGATACTTTGCAGAGCAAGAATAAAATGGTGAAGCTAAAATAGTATTTCTTGTACTTAGGAGGGTACACTTCTATTCAAGTCCATTCAAAACTCAGGTTTGTTTTTTTGTTTTTTTGTTTTTTTAAATACAATTTATCTCTTTGATAAGCACACATCAGATTTCACCTTGGCATAAGATTCCTTGAATAGAATAAATAACTATTTTTATAATTGTCCTGCATAGTGAATGGGTATGGGATGGTTATGGGATTCACTATATCGAAAAGAGGCATAATAAGGGCTAATATTTCTAGGAAATAAATATATTTGAATGGACTCCAATGCTATACTTCAGAGCTATTTGCTGATGTGGCATGTAGGGTTTGGTAAATATTACAAATGGACACAATGGCTCAGTGGCTAAGTTTGTTGATCAAAAGGTCAGCAGTTCAGCGGTTTGAATCCTTAGTGCCGCGTAACGGGGTGAGCTCCTGTTACTTGTCCCAGCTTCTGCCAACCTAGCAGTTCGAAAGCACGTTAAAAATGCAAGTAGAAAAATAGGGACCACCTTTGGTGGGAAGGTAACAGTATTCTGTGCACCTTCGGCATTTAGTCATGCCAGCCACATGACCACGGAGACATCTTTGGACAGTGCTGGCTCTTCGGAGATAAGCATTGTCCCCTAGAGTTGGGAACGACTAGAACATATGTGCGACGGGAAACTTTACCTTTTCCCTAAATATTACAAATGGCAGAAACTAACATGTTATATATAAATGTCAGTCCTAATTACCTATATTGTGATGCTAGCTTACTTACAATGAACTTAGAAAAGCTGGGAATCTCAGTTCCAGCAGAGCCAATCCTGTTTTCACGAAGAAATGCTAGAATTTTTTCAAGAGAGGAATTGCAACAGATTGCAGATGGATGGGGGAGGGGAAGGTGTTCACATTTCCTGGGTCTCTTACAAGAGTTTAGGTTTGGGGTGAATTGAGAAGATTCCCTATAAATGAACGCAAACATCACCCTACCATTTTTCCAAAACAAAAGAACTTATGTGGTTATGTGGTTATGTGGGTAAATGTGGTTATCCAAGACGTATCTTCTAAAATAAGTTTCATCTAGCTAAGGAGCATATTTGATTCCCCAATTGTGATCATAAGTCTAAAGAACACAAAAAGAGCTTGCTGGAGCTCAGCAAAGTCTAGCTTCTAGCCAACTAACCATGGGGAGGCTCTAAGTAACACATAAGAACATCATATTTCCCCAATGTAGTAATTAGTATCATATCTCACTGGAAAAAAACCTAATGCTGGGAAAGATTGAGGGCAAAAGAAGAAAGGGACAACAGAGAACCAAGTGGCTGGATGGAGTCACTGAAGCAGTAAGTGTGAGCTTAAATGGACTCCAGAGGATGGTAGAGGACAGGAAGGCCTGGAGGAACATTGTCCATGGGGTCGCAATGGATTGGACATGACTCTGCAACTAACAACAACAACATTTTTTGTATATACCAGCTGTATATACAAGCAGTCACTAGTAGAGTCATAGATAGAAAGATTCCCAAAGAATAGCTCCAACTTCCTTGCAAGTCCTACTTTAATTCAGTGATTTTCTTGAAAGAGTTCTAACCAAAAATAAGTTAAAATCCTATATATTCATGGCATAACTTAGACATACCAACAAGATTACTAGAGAGTTAGAAGCTGAGCTGCTGTTAGGTAACAAGGACATTTCAAAAAGAAAGAAAAGAAAAGGGAAGGACATTTTTCCCAGCATCCCAAATATTTTTCCTTTCTATGTAGCAACAAAATGCTTGTCTCAAGGATGCATACTTCCCAATCAAGTCCTGACTTTATCAAACTATTTCCTATATAGGAACTATAGCTCAGGGTGTATCTATTCCAATATGTCTATGTCTATGATAGCTTCCCAGTAATGTGAGTTCTGGGCCCAGCTGAACACAGAAGTTATCCATGCATTGTTTTATAAGTAAGTCTCATATAAGTAAAGCTAATTGAAAATTAAAAGATTAAGACAATTCAAGATAAATCCTATGTAATATATGAGGAAGTGGGAAAAGTCTGATTTGCAACTAATAATCAATCTGCAAGGGCTGGAAGCCAATTCACAAACTGGCAAATACAAAAAGTATGAAAATACATTTTAATTTTGCTAAGTTAGTACAACCTTTCCTTTCCTTTCCTTTCCTTTCCTTTCCTTTCCTTGGTTTCTTTTTTTCCCCTGAAGTGTTTGTAAATTTAAAAATAACAAACTGCATCTTTGACATTTTCCAATATGGCAGACGAAAACAAACAAAAAGTGATTAAACAGTTGCTCATAAGTAACTTGGCAGCTTTGTTTTGGCCATTTGAATTGGAAAGCAAAGGCCTAGTTTAATACACACAGTAATTTCAGAAAGAGCAGAAAAACATTGCTAATAAGTGATCCAGAAGGATACTTGTGGAAAGAGCAGATAGTTCTCCAAGGCATGACAAAAAGAAGAAGAAGAAGACAAGTACAGCAGAAGATATTTTAAATAACTTACTATTGAACATTATGAGTCTCAGGGAAGTTTTAGAATAATTTATATGTATATTACTTCTGAAAACATGAGGTAGACAGTTAAAGAGACTACGGTATTTATGTTCAATGTCTGCCAACCTTCACATAAAATACTGTTGTTCAATTACAGTGTCAAAACTATCCATGTTGAATTACAACAAATGGCCACCATTTTTTTTTAAATAGCAAAATAAATAAAATGTAAAAAAAAAAAAAAGAAGGTGACAAATAAGGTGTTCAAATATTAAATCAGATTCCCTTGGAATTTAAACATTTAACACCATGATTTCTCAGAGTAATAGCTAGCATTTTTTCAGCAATGCTAAAGAGTTTTAGTTCCAACTAAATTCTAAGAACATGAAGATGCCAAAAGCTGTCAAATTCCACACCAGCAAGAAATACAATAATCCATTAACCAAAGTGTCCAGTAAACAAATCTACATTAGGTTTACTTTTTATTTTTGGTTGTTGTTTTTTCAATATAGGCATCATGGATTGATGTACCTTTACCGATTAGTAGCTTAGCCACAGCATTGTATATCAATTGCAATTTCCAGACATTTTTCAAGGATAACCAAATAGTTAAAGAAGATTTAAGCAAGTAAATTCTATGAAGCAGAAGAAGCTCACATATGCAACATCTTGTTCTTTTTCTTCATGCATATATTTAAATCTGACATCTTTATAATAATATGAGATGAAATAGAGTTGATCACTGATGGAAGAAAAAAAAATTAAAAGACATGTGAATAGTACCAAGAATAGCCTAACTGTTACCAGAACTTGGAATTCAGCAATTGTTAAAGAACCCTAGCTTTGAACTTCAGGCAATCTAAGATCATGATGCCAAAAACCACACAATGAGCCTCGGGGTATCCACAAAATATGGTCAAAAAATCAAGATGGCAGCCATAGCAGTGCAATCAAAGCCCCAAAATTGCAACAGGCATGAAAAGCAAGCAGAATTTTGATCTCCTTATCAAAATGCCAAACGTCACAATTTTGGCCACACTTTGTAGAATCTCCAGTAAATTTTTCTGTTTCCATGGGAGGAGTTTGATGGCAAATAGGAAAGACTGGGCACGTGTTTTTGAGAAATAATAGTGATAATTGAGAAACAGACTAGTTGTCTTGATAGAAGTTGTCTCTTGTAATATAAAGACAACGGTCCACATTAAAAGGAAACAACCATAATTATTTCCCCTTTTCCCTGAGGAAAAGAATGAGTGAGAGACGTCATTGTTTTCTGAACCCATATGTTTCTGTGCTCTGTGTCTTCTTATAATCCCATGCATCCCTCCAGCCATTATTAAAATACATATTGGTCTATCATCAGAGAATACATGGGTATGGACATTCTATCTTCTTAATTCACTATGTTAAATGAAGGTTTAAGGTGGAGTGCATGTTGACATATTTGTGTAACCATATTTGTGTAAGATCCTTCATTAAAACATGAAGATATAAATTTAGTGGGTAAGACAGCCAGTTTGGTGTAGTGGTTAAGGCACTAGGGTAGAAACTGGGAGAGTGTGAGTTCTAATCCTGAAATAAAAATGAGATCAACTGGGTGACCTTGAACCAGTCAGTCTCTTTAAATCCTAGAAAACAGGTAATGGCAAGCCACTTCTGAAATCTTGCAAAAAAAAAAAAAAAAACCCTAGAGGGATTTATCTAGGCAGTTGGCAAAAGTCATCACTGACTCAAAGGTGCAAAAATAGATAATAGATACATTCACAATGAGGAAATGGCATTTCCATACAGCATTCAGAGCATTTCTGAACGATGATCTAGGTCGAGTTGGAATTCATTGGCCTGGTTTGTAAGATGCCTGTATTTGTGATTTTTATTTTTAAACATAGATACCGAAGTTATCAGGACTAGCTCTGCAGTCGATTCAGGATGATTCTTCAACAATGATCAAACTTCCAGGTCTGCATATATCCACGTACATATTTCAGTCATGTTGGGAAGTACTTTGAAGAAGTTACTGTAAATTTACAAATTGTTTCAAACATTGGGTCTTCTGTTGCTCTTTTCTTCTTTCTTTCTTTTTCTCCTCTGCTGGAAATATATGTTGATTTCACTTTCCCTCTGGAAACCTCATCCCTGCTTTCTCTGATTGCCCCATTCCTCATCTCTGTACCACAGAGGAACCACATCCATCAGCCTGTCAGTCACTCATTTCTTCTACCCACTCTGAAATTTGATAATTTAAATATGACAGTCTTTTGCTCATTTCCCCAAACATTCCAGGGCTGAATAATTTAGTGTCCAACAATTTAAAAAATGGCTGGACCTCACTTTCTCATTATGTGACAAAGGGACACCCCCAAGGAGAAACATGCAAAAATAAATCAAAAGCTCCAGGCTGTGCTAAACCAGGACCATTTTTATAGCATTTAGATGGTACCACAACACTGTTAACCAGAGTGCAAATGATTGAGTGGTGATAAATTCTGTAGAGGAAAAAATGCATTAGGCAGACTTAAACCCATAAAAATATCCACTCTTATCAGCAGTAAAGAGTAAAAAGATGCTCTTTCTCGTGTTCTTTTAACATTTTCATTGGATTTCTTATGTGGCATCTAGCAGACCTTTCAATCAACTTCATCGGATTGTCATCTCTCCTTTCATGTAGAGGCAGGGCTTACAAAACACTTTAGGAACAATTCTGTGGGATTACTGTGACCTTGATATCAGAAGCTATGAAGCTTAAAGATCTGCTGTAATGACCCCAATTTTTGATTGTGCTGTATTCCTTCTCCTGTCAGCCAGCTTGACAGCCTATTGGTGTGAGAGGTGATGAGCCATATGGCTTGTGAGCTGAGACGTAGGAGAACTTTAGGAAAGAGAGGAAAAAATCAATCTTTAGTCCTGTATCAGTGATGAAGTGGTGAAGAATAAATTCTTGGATCATTTCATTTCTTTCTATATGGATTCACGGCTGTCCTTGGTGGACTACCTGACGGCCGTGACAAGGGGGGCTTTGGCACAGGTTCACCTGGTGCGCCAGTTGCGCCCTTTGCTAGACAGGGATGCCCTCCGTACGGTCACTCATTCTCTCATTATTTCTCGGCTGGATTACTGCAATGCCCTCTACATGGGGCTGCCCTTGGGGTGCACCCGGAGGCTCCAACTGGTCCAGAATGTGGCTGCGCAGGTAGTTACGGGTACTTCCCGTTACTCCCATATAATACTATTGTTGCGTGAGCTGCACTGGTTGCCGGTGGTCCTCTGGATCCGCTTCAAGGTGCTGGTGCTCACCTATAAAGCCCTTAATGGCATGGGCCCGGGTACTTGCAGGACTACCTCCTACCGGCCTCCCACTGCCCAGTGCGCTCACATAGGACTGCCCACCTCTGGGTCCCATCGGCCAGATAGTGTCAGCTGGTGGCTCCCAGGATGAGGGCATTCTCTATGATCGCACCGACCCTCTGGAATGGTTTACCCACTGGGCTCCGGACAGCCCCCGACCTCTGCACCTTCCGCGCCAACCTAAAGACATGGCTCTTTCATCAAATTCCCTGATCTACCGTGGATTTTAATTTGGGGATTTGGGGTTTTTAAATTGGATTTTAACATTTTAATTCTATTTATTGTTGGGTTGTTTTATTCTGTGAGCCACCCCGAGTCCCTTGGGAGAAGGGCGGCATATAAATATGATAATAAATAAATAAATAATAAGTCTCTTCCCCACTTTCCTTTCAAAATATTTTTTTTAAAAAAATCTGACTACGCATATATGCTCACTCAACTCACAACATACTCTATTTGCTTATTGATTAGAATACCAATTTCTTAAGGCAACCTACCTTGAGGTTCTTCTATCAAGATCGATCAAAGTTTAGAGGTTACCACAAGGAATTCCCTCTGAAAGTGGGAATCAGTTGGTGTTTTTGCTTTCGTTTAGCCTTTGGTCAAAGCCTACAAGAGGAAAGAAGATCTCTGGAAGGTGGTTTAAATGGAAAAGAAAAGATTCTATTTCCTGACTAAAGAAATGTTGAATTCTACCCTCTTAGAGGTGAAAAGCATCAACATCATTGAAGGACTTCACTACAAAAGTCCCACTTTGCTTCTTCCTGTTTGTTTGTTTTTTTAAATCAACCTTTTTGTAGCCAAACCATAAGGAGGGATATATAAATACTATTAATTATTACAGTCCTGTAAGGCTAAGAATGTTGACCCAAAAACATGCACACTTTATCTTGTATTGCTCTTTTTTATTCTTATAGGTCAATGATACTTTGTCATTAACAAAAATGCATTGTTTTCCTTCAAATTGCAATGTTTTTTTTCTTTCACTCATAGCTCTGGGTCTTAGAAACCTGCAAGTTTCCTTTGTGAAAAATTTGCAAAATAAGAACTCTAGGATTTGTTGAGTTGCAGAAATGAACTCAAAGTTGATGTGTCAAAGCTTTTAGCAAAATGCATCTGATAAATGCCTATGGATATAGCTATAGTTGTCCTCTTGATTTCCCCAAATATACTTTCCTGCAATTTCTATTAAAATAAGAAGGGAGGGAGGGAGGGAGGGAGGGAGGGAGGGAGGGAAGGAAGGAAGGAAGGAAGGAAGGAGAGAGAAAGAAAGAAAGAAAGAAAGAAAGAAAGAAAGAAAGAAAGAAAGAAAGAAAGAAAGAAATTCCACCATATTACAATTACTATTGGTAGCTATTTTATAAACTTAGAGTAATTGTTGGAGAATTGAATTTAACAAGAGCTCTTGTTACTAGATAGCAATAGCAATGGCACTTAGACTTTATATACTGCTTCACAGTGCTTTACAGCCCTCTCTAAGCGGTTTACAGAGTCAGCATATTGATATGGATGTGGATGTGCTCTTAAGCATATGCAGAGTTTTAAAAGATGACCGAGTAATTAATTAGTATTGAAAAGGAATAAAATGCTCATAATATAGTTTACCCAGAAGCAGAGTATATAGCAGGCTTAATTCAGCTGCATGTGACTGGCTTCATTCTTAATTGGAATCAGCAGAAGTACATAGCCAGATCTATTGTATGAAGTTGAAACCCTCTCCTCAGAGTGGAACTAATGAATCACTGCACTTTAGATGACTACAGGTAGTCCTTGACTTACAACAGTGAGTTTTGTGATTGTTCAAAGTTACAACGACACTGAAAAAAGGGATTTATGACTGTTTTTCAGTTACAACCTTTCCATCATCCCCACGATCATGTCATCAGAATTTAGCTGCTTGGCAAATGGCTCATCTTTATGAACATTGCAGTGTCCCAGGGTCATGTGATCCCCTTTTTTCCAAGCAAAGTCATTGGGGAAGCCAGATTCACTTAACAACCGGTTTACTAACTTGTCAACTGCAGCGACTCATTTAACAATGAGGCAAGAAGGGGTGTAAAAGTGAAAAATGTTTCACTTAGTAACAGAAATTTTGGGCACAATTGTGGTCGTGCGTTGAGGACTTCCTATATATATATATATATATTGTAATGGTATGTGGGAATGACCTTGGGAGAAAGAGCAAAGAGATGCAATCATGGGAACAGTCAGATAAAAGGCAGCTAAACCCAGAGCAGGAAAGAGGGTAGGGCAAGAGGCTCAGAAAATATTTTCCCAGTTTCTTGGGCTATCAAAGAGACAGGGGAGAGATGCACTTTCAGACTTGTAAGATTATGTTACTTTACTTTATAGTAAAGTAAAATGAGCTCATCAGGTTGTGTCTCCTGTCTGGTCTACCACACAAGGCTGGCATATATACAGTGCATTAATTATAAGAAGTATCAAGTTCCTGACACTTAGTGGAATTTCAACAAGGGATATAAAGAATCACCTTTTCTTAAACTCTCCGAAAGAACAATATACAGAGTTTGCATTATGTCATGTTCCCAAAAGGTAGGTAGGGTAGATGAGACACAAACACAAGGCCAGCTACGTGAAGGCCCTTCTCCTCATCTATCTCTTCCCATTTCTTTAGTGATCCAAATAGATTCATGGGTTTAAAGTGATACCACTGTCCAATCTCTGTCTCCAGAAAATAAAATAATGGCCACATTCACTTCTCAACTACAACCCACAGAGGTTTCCTGCAGCTGTCCAAGGATGCCAGAAGTGTTGTCAGGTTTTCCTTGCCCTAATCATAACTCTTTGTTGTAATGAATGAGCAATTTGGAGAGGTGTTTCTAAACCTTGGCAACTTTTAAGAGGTATGCACTTCAACTTCCAGAATTCTCTAGTCCATCACTCTGGCTAGGGAATACTGGGAGTCCACACATCTTGAAATTGTTAATGTTGAACGCTGATATAGATGGTCAAGTAGTGGCAATAAAACTGCCAGTGATACACACTCACCTTTCTTCAAGTCTTTTCAAAGCAGAAGAATCCTGTTGCTTCTGGTCACTTTTCTCCCAAACGAAAAGAACTCAAAGATATCAATTCCATGCTGTGTGACAGGTTGCAGGTAGAAGCTTTCCTAAAGTCATTAAATTTATCATTGTGCCTGGGAAACACAATGCTGCTAATTTACTTCCATCCAATCCCTCCCCTCACATTACGTTGGCAAAACAATTTGGAAATCATCCATATTTTCTTTTTAATGTGACCACCTACAGTTGTAGAAAACCTAATTTCTCCTTGGGGAAAAGTTAATAGAACAAATGTTACCATACTTTTAAAAACGTATTCCCTACTCTCTCTCTCTCAGAAAGAAGTAGTAATGAACAGCTAATTCAGCAACTCACATCTATGAGTCTGCTAGTCTCAGAAAACCAGACAGCACGTAAGAATTCAGTGAGTGGAGAGCATAACTGATTTGCCTGAAATCATGTCCTTAATTACAGAAACGAAGCAGACATTCAGCTCACGCTTATGCAATGTTGCACTTAGATATTATCAAAACCCTGGTGACATTTGATTACAGTTAGTCATTGCTTAACAACGACTCATTCCGTGACAGTTCAAACATAATGATGGCGCTGAATACCGTAAGTATTTATGACCAGTCCTTATACTTAGAACAGTTGTGTGTCCTTGCAATCACATGATTATAATCCATGTGCTCCATATACTGCTTGCAATTATGATGTTGCAGCATCCGGCAGTCACATGGTGGTCATTTTAGACTTTCACTACCGGTTTAGGATGCTTAGCAGTGGAAATTCCAGTCCCAAATATTATAGTTAAGTGAGGACTACTTGTAGTCTGAATAAAGTTATTACTGACTATGGATACTTGCTTTTTAAAAAAATAACCCAACCTAATTTGAGACAAGAAAACATAGAAGAAACTACAGGCAGCCTCATCTTTGCTGTACCTTAACCAATCAAAATGTTAACACTGCTCTGTCTGGCTCCTTTTCTTTTTTTTCTCTTGCAATGCTGGGGACTGCTGGCTTGAGCTATCAGTCTTTCACATGCTTTTTTTGCAAAGCATAAAAACATGTTTGCTTCTTTGATTGATTGATTTGATAGCTCTCATCTCTCACCCATAAATAAAGCTGTTTTCCTACTATTTGTGATTTTACTTGCTTGGATTTGTTTCTAACTATAATGCAATCGCTACACCACCTTCTGTCTATTGCAAATCACAGCCCACATTCTCTCTCTCTCTCTCTCTCTCTCTCTCTCTCTCTCTCTCTCTCTGTGTGTGTGTGTGTGTGTGTGTGTGTGTGTATGTGTGTGTATCTGTGTGTCTGTGTATTTTACCTGTGTGTATTCACCTTTTTTGGGGGGGGGACTTGAAAGCAGTAGCTACGGCAAGTTGGTGAAATGATAATAAAAGCAAATAAAAAGTAAAGCTTGTCCCACCTCTTACTCACACGTAAACCTACATGCATTTTTTGGGAGAGGAAGCAAAATAGGGTTGATGCTAATAGCCTGTGGTTGAACTTGAAATTCTTCTATTGAAGTTGATACATTAATACATTGGTAATAGTAATAGCACTTACTTATATATCATTTCACAGTGCTTTTACAGCCCTTTCTAAGCATTTTACAGAGTCAGCATATTGCCCCCAACAATCTGGGGCGTCATTTTACTGACCTCAGAAAGGTGGAAGGCTGAGTCAACCTTGAGCCTGGTGAGATTTGATCTGCCAAATTGCAAGCAGCTGGCAGGCAGCAGAAGTATCCTACAGTACTGTGTTCTAACCACTGTGCCACCGCGGCTCTTACATGCCTATGGATTGCTTCTTCTACTTTACTAAAAGGGAGAAAGAAAGAAAAAAGGAAAATATGTGCGTATGTGAATATCTGGTTAATGTAGATGTGATTCTTGTTCTAGAGTGCAGACAGTGCAAAAATATAAACAGAAGGCTGGACACAATCTATACAACCTGTGATTCCTAAAGCTCTGCCAAGCTTCAGAGGAACAACTGAATTTGAAAGTCATTCAGTAGCATCAACCCATTGAAACAGATCCTTCAAGCATCACTTGGACTTACTGGTCTGAGCAACACTGCTGTTTTGCATCATCCACTTTTCTGGCTTTTCGATGCTCTTCAGTGCATGTGTTGGTCATGAACAAAAGCAATTTGCCTTCAAGCAAGTAGCTGGCCAAAGCACATCAGCCCAACCTTGAGACTTCCTAAGGTTGGACAAAGCATTTCCAATAGACCTCTTCAAGTGGCCAAATGAATTATAGCATCTCCATGAAGAGAAATGCCGAAGTCGATCATACACATTTTGCACCAGTTGAATAATTCATTGAAGAGCATTTCTTCCCTGTAGCCAGAACTCATTTTGTGAACTTTTTTTTTCTTTGCAAAATTGAAATCAAAAAAATAAAGCTTAAATGACAGTGGTTAAGGTGCATATCTGTAATACATATATTATGAAATTATATTGGGTGTATGCTATTTGGACTTTCAACTTTCTCTGAAATTCATCTGAGAGTTTTTGTTTCAGAAGTGTGAAGGTACTGTTAAACTCTGTTTTATTGGTAATATCCCATGAAATTATTAACTATACCCATGCTTAGTTTCAGCAAGAGCTTCAGCTGCATTCCATTAAACATACCTAGAGACCAAAGCAGGAGCTACACTTGAGATTTTCCTGGGCCTGAAACATCCCATTTTTAATAAATCACAAATTCATGAGAAATATAGTGCAATGTCCTATCCACTGGGTTTAATACTCAAGCACATTTCCTAACTGTGGAGGAAGCCTGTGTGTTTTGGTGAGCAAATTGGACTGCACTTGCTGCTATGCTCATTTATTTTGGATCAACTTTCTTGTATTCAGAAACATGCTTAATCTAATAATATACTAGCCAATTTGCCCTGTTTGGTCATCATTTCTGAGATATTTCCTTATCTAAACAGAGAAATGAAAGGACTGTGGCTGGCTAAATAGCAGAGGGAACAGGAGCAACTTTCCCATTGAATTTCCTTGTGAGAAACTGGCTGGGAGTATCATAAACCAGCCTGCCTGCCTGCCTCCTTGCTTGTTTGTTTGCTTGCCTGCCTGCCTGCCTGCCTGCCCGCCCTCCACTATTTATTTTGTCCCTTATATGTCTGGAATAAAAGTAATTTTCCATTTTAAATCTCTTCCCCAACTTTGAGGAGAAAAGGCAGTTGAGATGAGTGCAAGAAGTATGAAGGGTCAAATGAGGGCAAGAGGCAGTGTGTAAAAATATTAAAATTGGGGAAAGAATCACAATCTGCCTGTTCTGTGAGTTAGGGATGTAGGCATTATAAAATCAACGTGAGGAAAAAGAATGTTCACCTTATGTGATGCTGAGTGAGTTTTGATGAAGTCTAGAGATGTTCCAAGATCGTGTTGTGAACCTGGGCAGGAACATGATGTTTCTGTCCTTTCAAAAAGTGTATCCAGTGTTGCAAGACATCTGATAACGAGCATTGATTGTTCTATTGTTCAAAACACAATAGCTTCTTTCAGCAGGCAACACCTGTGTAGAATAAAACGTAAAAGTAAAGACCTCAGTTATCGAGAATTATTCCCCAGGCAAATTCTGAAACATCTGTTTGGACAATAAAGGACCAAGTGGGTCTGGATGGTGAAGGAAGAACAGGAAGGGAAAGTCTTGTTTCATGATTATGAAGGCTGGTTGTGCCTCATTCAATGAATGTGTGGGACAGGGATGAAATCCAGCATGTTCTGAAAGGTTCTGGAGAACCGGTAGCGGAAATTTTGAATAGTTCAGAGAACTGGCAAATACCACCTCTGGCTGGTCCCAGAGTGAGGTGGGAATGGAGATTTTGCAATATTCTTCCCCCAGGAGTGGGGTGGGAATGGAGATTTTGCAGTATCCTTCCCCTGCCATGCCCACCAAGCCACACCATGCCCACCAAGCCATGCCTACAGAACCAATAGTAAAAAATTTTGGATTTCACCACTGGTGTGGGAGGAGGGTAGTAGTTGGATTTTTAAAAAGTTTTGGAAACTTTAAAATTAAGAATGAAACATTAGTAGAAGTTAGAAAACCCTTTTTTTAAAGAAATGACCTTTTTTGACATTTTGGGATGTGGATATACAACAGCAGGACAGAAAACAGTCTATGTTAGCAGGCTCTATCTGAATGCCCCTTAAATAAATTCTCCTGTACTCAAATTATTTAAATCAAGGCAATCCAGAGTACATTGTTTCAGCTTGGCTTCATCAGCACAAGATATCATTTAATCTAGAACAGCCTTGCAAATTCTGCCTGGCTAGCTGAATCTTTGGAAGCAACCAAAATGTCATCCTAATGGGTCCTGAACAGGGGTGAAATCCAGCAGGTTCTGACAGGTTCTGGAGAACCGGTAGCAGAAATTTTGAGCAGTTCAGAGAACCGGTAGCAAAAATTTTGAGTAGTTTGGAGAACTGGCAAACACCACCTCTGGCTGGCCCCAGAGTGCGGTGGGAATGGAGCTTTTGCAATATTCTTCCCCCAAGAATGGGGAGGGAATGGGATTTTGCAGTATCCTTTCCCTGGAGTGAGGTGGGAATGGAGATTTTGCAGTATCCTTCCCCTGCCACGCCCACCAAGCCATGTCCACCAAGCCACACCACGCTCACCAAGCCATGCACACAGAACCGGTAGTAAAAAAATTTGGATTTCACCAGTGGTCCTGAAGTATATAATTCATGAATCTAATAAAGATTTAGTATGAATCTGCTAAACTGTAAGGCATAACTATATATTCAAACTTACCATTGTATCTGTCAAAGGCAGTTGTTCCTTCTTTGTATGAATCAGACTGTAAGCACCCCTGAGATTTAGCTTAATAAAAAAATACTTGCCTTTTGCAGTTGTGTGAAAAGTTCAGAAATAATTTGAAAGAAACATTGATGTCTTATGATTACACAGTTCAGAGGTGTGAAATCATGGACTACCTTCAGAGATTCATCTTAACAATAATGTCGGAGCAGAGGCTGAAGATGCAAAAAAAAGCCTAATAAATTCTTTCTTGATGCTATCAAGGAATTCCTTTAAACAAGTTAACCTTATGAAGATATATAGGATGCTGACCTTTCGCAAAGATCTGAGCACCTGGAATCTGAGTCATAGCCCCATCGTAGAATTGATGCAAAAGCTTTTTAAAAGATGCCCAGAGTTGTCAATAACATTGACATTTTTAGAGATTGGTTAATTAAATAATTTGTTGATCATGAATAGGGTGAATGCTTCCTCCTGTCAAAACCATTAGTGAAATCAGAATATTTTGCAATATTAGGGAAATTAGGGAAGTGTCCTGTTGACAAACAGAATTGGGAGGGACTTCAGAAGCCTTTTAGTCCAACTCAGACCTCAAGCAGGGACCTCGTATTATATCAGACTGGCGCTCTCAGTGTGTGTGTGTTTGTGTGGCACTTTAGCTTCTGCAGACAGTGAGCTTGGTAATTTTGCAATTTAAATACCTGGGGGGCAAGGAGGATTTTCAAACTTTTTAGAAAGACAGTTTGAGTCAACAGCAATAAAGGATTCATCCAGTGGTGGGATTCATCCAGTTCACATTTATTTGGGAGAACCGGTTGTTAACATTCTAAGCAGTTCAGAGAACCGGGTGTTGAAAGAAATTTTATTTTGTTTTTTTCCACTTTACAGGGCTAATCCTGTAAGGAAGGAAACATTTTGGTGTTGTTTCTAGCCTAATCTTTATGTTTACAGAAACTGCCCTGTTTACAGAAACTGCCTCTCTGGTTAACCCTTATTACATTGTAACAGCTAAGGCGTTACAACGTGAGTGATGTTGAGTTGGCCACGCCTACACAGTCACATGACCACCGAGCCACGCCTACCCAGCTGGTCATTAGGGCAAAGAACCGGTTGTTAAATTATTTGAATCCCACCACTGGATTCATCCTATCTTAAACTTCACTTTTTCATTGAGGGATCTAAAACTTTCCTTGCCTTCTCTGAGATCTCACAACTCAGTAAACCACAACTCTTGTCGCTCCCTCCTTTTCCTCTTTTCTTCGTGTGTTTACATAATAATTGTGGAGCACAACTTTCTTTTCCCTTCTTTTTTGTCTTTTGTTGTGCTGAGAAGTGCATCTTCTTTTACTCATGAGTTCCTGCAAGGCTACTTGAAGATCATGCAGTAGGAGGAGAATGGAAGTCTTTTCCTACTGAGCAAGGTTTTGAAGCACAACCTCACAGCTCATTTCTCACATGCAGAGGCTTGCGATGGATCGGAGGAGGACAGGAAATTATTTCTCAGGCAGCTGCACTTTTTTTGCAAATGATGTCAACTGTCAAGTGAAAAAAAAAACCTCGCTAGAAACATGACAGCCTAATAATGCTGTTATTAACCATGCCCTTTGTTAAATTAACAATAGTTCCTCTGAGAAGAAAAAACTTACCATTGAAGCATTTCCTACAGACGGTAAATAGGGTAACTTTATTCTATGCAGGATTTTTATTCCATGCCGCCAGGATAGATTATATCTTTTTTGTGGTCAAGGGACTGTAATGAACTCTGGAACTGACTGACTGCAGCCGGAAAATCAACAGGTGAAGTACATGTGATCCAAACTGGGTTTTGCTTCCCTTTGTTTTAATAGGGTTAAAGCTTATGTTAGGCTTTATTTTTCGTGTTTCTCCCATGACAATGGCAGAAGCTCACACTGCTTATTTTTGTTACTTACAGTCAGAGGGAATCTCTGGGGGCAAAAAGAAGGGGGGGAGTAGAGAAGAGCCCATGGCTCACTTGCTTAAAATGCAACTCTCTGCACAAGAAATCCTGGCAAGTGGTAGGAGCTGGTATGTAATGCAGGACCAATTACATAGCCTAATGGGCTACCGGGAAAGGAGGAATAACAATGAAAGCTTCTGTTCTGGATTCAGCAGCAGATACAGTTGGATGAGTTTGTGGATTAGAGGATTAAGATTAGCGGATACAAAGGTAAATCCCATGTGGTTTTTGCTTCAGTTGATGACTTACGTATATGTGGGAAGGAAGGCAGGCAAAGCAGTAAGGATAGATGCCAAAGTTGACGCTATCTCAAAGTGCAGTAAGACTTGCTGTCTCAAATACATAGTTTTGCAATGAGTTTAAGTTTAGCAAGTCCCTGTGTAAAGTTAACAATCGAAGCATGCTAAAAGAGGAGAGGGGGTAGATAGGTCTGTGCATCCATCCTGGCTACTATAGTAGCCCAGAAATTTTGATTTTAAAGCAGGGGTGTCAAACTCATGTCATCACAGGGGCGTCACGTGATGTATCAGGACTCCTCCCACCCTTTGCTAAACTGAGAAAAGGGGTGGCCAGCATGTGACGCATCCAAGCCAGGAGTTTGACAACCCTGTTTTAAAGGAAGTTGAGGAACAGCAAGCTGCAGAAGTTATGCTGGCTTGAAAAAATTGGAATTGACAAACCTAGTTTGCCAAATGGAGAAGTGGGACAGCAGGAGGCCCCGCTAATTTCACTTTGCTTGTAACCAAATGGCTGAGCTAACCCCACCATTGCCACATGCTGCTTCAGTGCCATGCCACATTGTCCTGTCCTAGCTAGCAATATGTAGCACAGAGATCGCCTCTCTTAGCAGAAGCATCCAAGCCAGTTGGCCGCTAAACAACTCACGGCCTCTAGCCAAGTGCTGTATGTTCTTTGCAATTTTAGAAACTATCACCATTTTAGAGAGAGGGCCAGTCTTTTTAATCTATTACGCATCCTGTTTCCAACATCGCCAAGAGCTTTCTTTCCCTTGATATATACTCCAAATTCCTTGTTTCCAGTGAAGGTTCTTGTTCGGTCCCTGGATAGAAATAACTTTAATTTGCCAAGGCTTGTTGTTGTTTTAGGACTGTTTGTTTTTTATTTATTTTGCGGGTTTTTTTCCCCCCGCTTAAAGATTAAACATGTAACTCAAACAAATGTATTTAATAAGCACTTTAGCTTGGAAGCTGATCCAAACAAATTACTTTCATTTACATCATTTTTTGAGGCACTCGAGAAGCAACATTAAATTTAAAAAAGAAGAAAATCCAAAATGTTGCCAAGGTGTAGGAAAGGAAAAGGGGAAAGTTGCTGTTTGGTTTGCTTTGGTTTGTTTTACATTTTCATGTGTTTCAAATTGTTTTATGGAGTTTTAGCTTGACAACTCTGATGGGAGCTGCAGTGAAATTTCCATTTTAGTCAAAAGTTAACCACAAACAGCACATTTTCCTTAGAAACCCTCCACCTATAACTCCCCCCCTCGACATCCTGAGTTTCAGTTCAAGGTTCCTCCTGTGATATCACACTCAATCAAATGTGACAGGTTATTTCTATTAAAGTTTGGGGTTGAATGGAGACTAACTAGAATGGCAATTCTATGGCTAATAATTCATTCTCGAGGTGGAATGCAGTAGCTTGGAAGAATTTAAGAAGATCAAATTTATAGCCTCATTGAAATGGAAAACCCGCTTGTTTATATTATTCAGTGATTTAAATAAAATACTATTTTCCTCCTCTATGACTTTTAAAGCATGTTTTTCCACCTAATTTTCTTTATGGGATATGTTTGTTTGTTTGCTTTATTTTGTTGGTAGGTGCCTTATTAGTGGACATAGAAATTATTCCTTTGAAAAAAAATCCACTCTCGTCCTTGCCAAAAGAGCTACAGCACAGCAGTGATCTGCATTTTTCTCTTATTAAAGAAAAGCACATTGAATCGGTTGCCTCCTCAAAGGTGAAATGCCTGTTTGTGGTTAGAGGACTGGATCCCATTCCAGATTCCTTGAGTCATAGAACCGTAGAATGCAACTGTTGGAAAGAACTTGTATGTTTCTCAGGTACAGAAATCCACCGTCTGGTCCAGCCTCTATTCTATCACTCCAGGAAAGGAGGGCCATCTAACTTCTGAGAAATGTTCCATTGTTGAACAGTTCTTAACATTGATAAATTATCATTGGCTTCTTTGTAATTTAAAGCTATTGTTTCTTGTTGAAACAACTCTGAATAATTTGGCCCCATTTTCTGCATAGTAGTCTTTAGATATTGAAGTTAGCCATCAAAACCTCTCTGTAGTCTTCTCTTTCCTCAGGCTAAACTTTCTGAATACTTTCAAGCCTTCTCTGTGGGAGCACCCGCCCTCTGGAACGAGCTACCTCCCAGAATACGGCTGATTCCTAAGGTGACCAGATTTTAACATTGGTAAAGAGGGACACCATTGTGGGCGTGGCTTAGTTGGGGGGTGTGGCTTGGAGGTCATGTGACTGGATAGGTGTGGCTAGCTGGTCATGTGACCGGGTGGCCATGGCTATGTGTATGGGGACTACTCAGAGGGCTGAAAAAAGTCATTTCTGACTGGTCTTCGCACTTTTGACTGGTCCTCACACTTATGACCATCCTCACATTTATGCCCGTGCAGCATTCTTAACAACCATGTCACTCATTTTACAACTGCTTCTCTTCACCATGGTGATAAGATAGGGCAAAAAACGTAAAATGTGAGGACAGTCGTAAGTTTGAGGACCAGTCAAAAGTGCGAGGACCAGTCAAAAATAACTTTTTCAGCCCTCTGAGTAGTCCATATGCACAAAAGGACTAACCAGAGGGCTGAAAAAAGTGATTTCTGACAGGTCCTCGCACTTTTGACCGGTCTTCGCAGTTATGACTGGTCATCATTTATGCCCATTGTACCATTCTTAACAACTGTTTCACTCATTTCACAACTGCTTCTCTTCACCATGGTGACAAGATAGGGCAAAAATGTAAAATGTGAGGACAGTCGTAAGTTCGAGGACTGATCAAAAGTGCGAGGACCAGTCAGAAATAACTTTTTCAGCCCTCTGAGTAGTCCATATGCATAAAAGGATACAGCAATAGAGAGGGTTGAAGGAAGGGAAATTAGAGTAGGAGTAAGGGTAAGAGAGGGAGGAAGAGAGGAAGAGAAGGAGAAAGAAAGAGGAAGTAGGGAGGAGAAGAAGAGGGTGGGGGGAAGAGAAAGTAAGAAGGAAAGAAAAGAGAGAGGTGGTAGGTTTGAGGAGAAAGATTGCTGTACAATAAAAAAGATGAAAGGGAAGAAAGCCAACCCCAAACAAATATAAAGATATTAAGATAAAGAATGAATTGTTAAACTTTAAAGAATAAAAGAGAACAAATATGAATAAATAGCAATAATTAGAAACACACATACAAACATACAATGTATTTTCTTTGAACAGAATATTTGGCCGGTTCACAAATTTAAACAGTGTTTAGTCATTTCAATTAAATTTACAATTTCTATATTTCCTTTTTGCCATATTTATTCCTCATCTATTTTTTTTTAGAAAAACAATATTATCCTTCATCCTCATCTCTAATCTTAATCAAATTCAATTTTTCCCTTCTATTCTATATTATACCCCTTCCCATTGTCATCTATTTTTATATCCATCCTCACATTGGTTAATTATGTAATTATGTAATACAATTGTTTAATACAAATTCAACATTTTAATATAAATCAATTAGTTATATAACTATCTTTTTTGTATATTAATTAATATGAACATGAATATTCCAATTATTTCCATGCAATCCAATTTCTTACAAATCAATTAATTATATTTACCAATAATAATAAAC
Source organism: Arizona elegans (assembly GCA_022577455.1). Taxonomy (NCBI): domain Eukaryota; kingdom Metazoa; phylum Chordata; class Lepidosauria; order Squamata; family Colubridae; genus Arizona; species Arizona elegans. Next base: position 4,725,210 of record JAKOOJ010000040.1, on the reverse strand, counting down.
CAAATAATTTCCCCCATATATTCCTCCAAACCACAACTTAACCATTTCTGCTTTCAACACAATATACAATTAACAGTATCTCAATTATTACAATTCCCTAGTTAAATAGAGCTTTTTTTCGTTTGTGTTTTAAAATCTTGAACCTCCTTTTTTGCCCTAAATTTCCCATTGTTTGCAGTTTTGCACCTACCTTTTTTGGTGAGGAAAAAGAAAAAGAAATCTCTCTCTGCCTCATTTTGTCACGTTGCAGCCAAGACCCTGATTTACTTTCGCTTTCGCTTTTTCAGCATAGCTAGGGGGAAAAAAATCTGCTCCAGGAACTCTTTGCAGCTAGCAACAGAACAGAGCCCTGTGCAAAACAGCTGAGAGCAAATCAGCTGAGAGTGGGGAAGCCGAGCTAATCAACTTGTGCTAATTAACCTATGTGGAAGCTGTAAGGGGCTGTTTTTTCTATTTTTGCAGGCATCGGTCTACTCATTTGTTTTCTTTTAACACTGATCACCTGTAGGGCGGCCCTTTGAAGCCCCGCAGCAAGAGTTTAAACAGTTTTTTTTTTCCTTCTAACCATCAGCTGGGACTCAGGAGGCAGCCAGGACTCAGGAGGCAGAATGAAAAATTGTGACTTTTTTAAAACGCAGCGGGACGCGGGACAAATTGCTAAAAATCGGGACTGATTCCAGATCTCCGCACTTTCCGTAAGGTCCTGAAGATGTTTTTATTTCAGCAAGCCGGCCTGGCCTGAATAGGTTTTATGGGTTAGTTTTTTAATTGTATAGCTAGGGGTTTTAAATTGGGAGGCCGTTTAATTTAATTTATTTTTAATTATCTTAACTTTGATATTGTATGTTATTTTAATTCTCGGCTGTTCACAGCCCTGAGTCCCTTCGGGGAGAAGGGCGGGATATAAATTTAATAAATAAATAAAATAAAATACTTTATGATCAGAGGTGAGCGGCACATGAATTAACAACCAGTTCGCCCAGCACCGAAAATGTGAGTGTGCTCGGGAGGCTTAAAAAATGTGGCTAAATAGGACAGCATAGCGCCGAGGCAGGTCGCAACTACCAGTTCGCCTGAATCGGTGTGAACCGGCAGCAGCCCACCACTGCTTATGATATTCTTTCCAAGATCCTGATCATTTTGGTTGTGTCCACTGCTCCAATTTGCCGTTCCTCAATGAGATATTCTGAATGAGATACAATATTGCTAGGTGCGGACACCTCCTTGCAGAATAGATAAGAACAGCGAGTTAGATTATATATTTCCAGACTTATGCTTGGCAGTTTTATTTACTTTTAACAGAGCAAAAATGAATGCTAATTCCTTCCCCTTCTCTAAACTTTATAACTAAATCCTTCTAATAAGACGTTCTGTTCTTACACTTATAAGCACTTGTACATGCACTTACACATATATACCCAGACCAGGGGTCAGCAACCTGCAGCTCTGGAGCTGCAGGTTGCTCTTTCACCCCTCTGCTGTGATTCCCTGTCGCTCAAAGTATGCCTCACAACCACCAATGTGTGACACCCACTGGCGTGCAATTTATTGAGCTTTTCAACCCCCGGTAGGCAACCATGGATAAATCCAAGAAAATAAAAGTTTCAGAAGAAAACAGAATGTTTAATTCAACTACATATGCTAGTTTTGTGGCTGCTCAAGAAATAGTCAGGCACGGGGAGTGTTTTGTGGCTCCCGGTGTTTTCTTTTCTATGGGAAATGGGTCTAAGTGGCTCTTTGGGTGTTTAAGGTTGCAGACTCTTGACCCAGACGATGTAGATGCAGATGTATATGACTGCCCAATTGTGTAACAACTTTGGATGGCACACTAACCAAAGCAGTAATAAAAATACAAATACAACCTCAAATGTCCAGAAAAAATCAACAGTGACGCCAAACAGTAAAATACACAGGAACTCTCACTCAATTGAACCCAAGGCCTGTGGGAAGAGCCATGTTTTCAGAGCTTTTTTGAATATAGTCAAAGTGAAGGCTGGGGGAAACTTGAGGGAATACTTCCAGAGGGCAAAGATTATGACAGAAAAAAACACACTGCCTAGGTCTCTTCAGGTGGCACTGCTTAATGGAAGGGACCTGAAATATGTACATTGTGCTCAATTGTACCAATACGAAGAAAATATGAAGACTAACAGTCTCTTAGTTAACCAGGCCCCTGTCACAAAGGGCTTTATAGGGGTAACCAGCACCTTGAATTTCATCTGGAAACTTACTAGTAACAAATGCAGCATACAGGGAAAGATATTACATGGGCATGATATAGCATGCCCCAAGCTACTTTTGCCATTATATTTGGATCAACTGCTTTTTTCAAGGACACTTCATGTAGAGCACATTGCATGAGGTGATGAAGGTAAGAGTGACTGTCTGAAGGACCTCCTGGTCCAGGTAGGATTTGTTTGAAGGCCTTCTTAGCCATAGCTGTCATCTGCTCCTCAAGCAGGAGCTGTGAGTACAAAAGATTTCCAGTTATACACTAGCCCCAAGAGTGGCAATTCAACCTCATTCAGGATTGAAGAAGAAACAGTCTCATCCCCCAGAATTCCAAAAACATTGTGACACTGACTATAGCTTTTCAAATTACATGGGAAGTAAAGTGATGAACGTAGTGAGGGTGACATCAAAAGCTTCTCTGAAGAACTTGGATCAAAAAAGCAAATCATTGCAGTAGAAGTAAGAGCTTAGGTAAACAATTATTATTAAATTATTAAGCAAAAATGTAAGCATTACTGTTTTTGGAGGATAACTAACAATGCCTGAAATAATCCATTGGAAACTGGCTTGATCCAAGCTCAGAATGCAAGATAAGTCTCTCCCGCCACTCCCCAAATTCCATCAAGAGGCCTTCTCAAAAGGAAAGAAATCAATTAAAAAGGTACTTGGAGGTGTAAGAACTAAGAAGTTGATTCATGAAGGTATTCTGCTAAACCTGTAAAGGAATAAGCAACTCCCAGAAGTAGATCTGACAAGCAGTATTTACAAGAGTTGCTTCCTTTGGTTAAAAAAAACCCTGATGGTAAATTAAAAATGTATAAATCCACAGAAAGATAAAACTCTGACATATTCAAATGCCATCCCATTGTTTACTTTATTGGAATGAATTAATAATTAATCACTCAAGAATTAGAAGGAGTGGGTCTATTGTACATACTCATACCTTTTTAGAAGGCATGCTAATTAAGGCCCAAATATGTGCTACATCTTTAAATCCAATGCTGCAAGACTCAGGGATCAGCAATCACTAATATAGCCGCTATTTGTTTTTTTTCACATACCAACTTTCTTACCAGATGTATTTCCTGCACAATCAGTCAAATGTGACCAAAGGACCAGTATGAATATTTGGACTAGCTGCAAAGCAATATGAGATCTTATTCTCATTTGGGTCATCCGAGTGATTTGTCCATACCGCAGCTTGCTTCAATGCCTTTGTTTAAAGCTTTCAATTAGCTTTGATCAACTACTTCGATCCAGAAGTGTTTTGTGCATGTTCATGTTGCTGCTTCCATCCAGGGAGGCACTTTGATCAAAGCTTCTTCAAATTGAAGTGCTGCTTCACAATTTGCACAGATCTAATTAATGGCTGCACTTTTACACTAATTGATTTTGCTTTCCTTTGGATTCATAGGACATAGAAAAGGCAAAAATGCTTGCCAACATATCTGTGTTTCCCTGAAAATATGACCTACCCCGAAAGTAAATCCTAGCTTGATTTTTACCTGTGTGCACAATATAAGCCCTACCTCCCAAAAATAAGCCCTAATTAAGACCACACCCATTCCAGGGTGCACGGGTAAAAATTAAGCTACGGTGGGGATGGGAGGTGGAGCTGCCCTACTACTTACTTTTGGAAGCTGCTGCCAGGCCTCACACACCCCAACACCTGTCTTGCTGGCCCATTTCTTCTGCAGCCGGCAAGATCAGCAAGGCTTTCCTGAAGGCCTCTGCAGCCAATAACAGAGCTCCAGATCGATCCAGAGGCCTTTAAGAAAGCCTTGACAGCCTTGACAGCCACAGAAGAAGTTCCTGAAGGCCTCTGACAGTGAAAAGGAGGCCAGGGATGACACCCATAAGTGAAGTGAGTCAGTGGACAACATCCCCCTCAAAATAAGACCTGATGCCTTTTTTGGTGGCAAAAAAAATATAAGACTTGGTCTTATTTTCGGGGAAGCACAGGTAGTTACAATGTAATACGGGGATGATGATGATGATGATGATGATGATGATGATGATGATGGTGGTGGTCCCACACAGCAATGAGCTAATCTTGTATTAGCAGTACAGAAAGGTGGGTGTCCTCTTGGAAACTGAAAAAGCATAGATGGAAATGGTGATGGTTAGATCCAAGTCTTATCCCTCCAACATCAATATGATTTACATTTACATAACATAGATGGATCCCTGAACCTGCTGGAACCTATTCATGTAAAGTGCATGGATTTGATTGCAGATTGAACTAAGAAGAACTTAACCTTCACATTTTTTAAAATGATGTTTTTATATGCATTCACTGACTTTTTAAAAAGAAGAGTGCGGGGCGGGTTAAGAAAAAAATTACAAAAGGATGGGGAAGGAAGGAATGCAAATTCCAGATTTATTTCAGTGTTTCCAGTGTAATGGCTCAAAGTGTGCTGGACTTCAAGAATTCCTATCCAGTATCATCTTCCTACTCTGAGAATTGAAATCCAGCATATCCATAGTATGCCTGATTTAGTGTAAATTGTACATGGAAAGGAAGGGATCCTTTGCAAGGATGATTTTTTAACAGCAGAAAGTATTTTTACGGTATCTGACAAATTAAATGGCTGTCCATTTTATCTTTGGGCAGTAACTTTGGGCAGCATAAAATCAAGAATTAAAACATATTGTAAACCCCTTAAAATAACAAATATTGATCAAGTAGGACCCTGAAAAGGAATAACCAGTATGCAGGTTCCTTATTTCTTGAGTCCCATTTAGAAAGACTGATATTCTAAATACATCTGTACTGCCTGTCTGTAAATCTGCAGAAATGTCAAGAAATGACCCGTTTCAGCCAAACAGTCATGTCAATTTTCTCTCCTACTGGAATTTGCTTGCCTAATTTCATAGACCTGAGAACACAGGCATCTGCCTAGGTTCATTGGCTCAGCTAGATTGATACAAGTAATTTGGAAACAAAAGGCCAAATTCACAACATGTTACCAGAAGCCATTTTTAGGGTTGTCCTCTTGTCTTTCAACATCATTGATTTCTCCTGAAGCCTCTGTGGAACAAATGCAAAATGGCAGATGGCAAGAAGAAAACTTAGTAGGCAGGATAAATAAAGAGGTGATCAACTTTATTAATGATGGGGTGGGGCATATGTTAATCTACATCAGGGCTGTCAAACTCATGTCATCACAGCAGTGTCATGTGATGTACCGTGGCTTTTTCCCCATTCACTAAATTGAGTTTGGATGTGGCCAGCGTGTGACGCATCTGGCCCAAGGGCTGTGAGTTTGACAGCCCTGATCTACATGGAGGGACTGACATAAAGACATAAAGTCCATATAACCTCATTTGCTATCATCCAAAACCTAGTTTTTCCATAGATTCCCAAACTGAATCCTGGGTTTAAAGTTGACATTGTGAGCCCTGGCAAGTGATTCTACCCGATAACCTCTTGCATAATATCATGAATGTTAGAGGACTATCCTGCTTACTCTCACCCCCAGGAAAATACTTTTATTTAAGTATAAAGAGGTGGGACCATAGATAGTGGCTGGTCTTCCATGAAGAAAATTTTGATCCATTTTGTTCCCTAACCATTGTTTGCAATATCAAATTGGCTGAATTCATATGTCACACTGAACCACAAACTACATTCTTATTTAGTATAAACCAAGAACTGGATTATTCCTGGATTTATTAAGTAGGTATTAAAGAAACATAACAATTTGTATTTAAATACTTCTCAAAGGGTTCTGCAAAAATAATGTTCTTTTTTGTTTTTGTTTTAGAGCTAGAATCAAATTGTCACAGATGGATTCACCACATTGGAAGAAGATGCTAATCAAACTGCATCTGCTGGTAGCTTGGCAGGAGCACTGAGAACCAGCTACTTCTGCCAAAGTTTTTATATTCCATTCTTGATGGCTTGTACACAGTTAATAGAAAAAGCACCCACCAGCTAGAATCATCAGACTTCTCCTCCCTTAAAATTTTCAGGGCGTTAATGAGTGATGAGGTTGGATGCAAAAGAATAATTAAGCACTGCAGTAAATTAGATTGATTAAGACTAGGATCATTTCTGACATTTCTAATCCAAAGTGAAGGACAATTCAGTGCATTTGTGACTTTTCTGAAAGGGCATCTGAGGAGTAAAGATATAAGATAAATGTGATCCATTATATAAGGTGTACATTCTTTCATTTTATTTTTTAGTCTTTGGCCTGTCCTGATGAAAAAAGACTCCATTTCAAAAAGTGTGAGCTTTTGGTTGTGTATGAAATTAGAGACAAGGAAATGAACAGAACAGTACATTTTCATACATACAGTAAATACATTCAAATAACCTAAAATGCAAAATTGGAGCATGCTTAAAATGGCATACGAGGACAGGCTAAAGTAAGTTTGTAGGGTTTGAGCCCTACCAAACGGAATGCAGACTATCAGCCACATAAAGAGTTTTCTCAAGCTCATCCCAATCATTCCTGACTTTCCTTTCTGAGGCAAGCAACAGGATTTACCAATTAGGTAATACCAACTATGCTGAAGACTCAGAGATTTGCTCCCTGATTGTTTACAAGTGGCCATGCCAGTTTTGGTGGTGGTGTAGTTTCCTCCTTGGTAGTCTTTTAATTGGTGTATTGTTTCCTGCCTGGTTATTTGTCTGGTGTTGATCCCTGCTTATCTGAGTGTTGGCAACTGGAGGGAGGCAAAGGGAATTCCAAAACTGTCAGGGCAAGCTGCTACATATAAACAGGTAGTAAGAGCCATACTTACTGATGATGGTACCTAGTTGGATAACAAAATTTCTGCAAGCAAACAACCAAGCTCAGATAGCACCAAGAACTCCACAGTATTATATTTATTAATATGATTCAGGCCTAAGCCAAAACAGAAATCTAAATCTTTAAAGTCTCTATTATCCTTTTCCTAGGGGCAGAACAAGTTTATTTTCAACTCTAAGTCATTCTTAATTTGATAATTTACCCAACACAAGGTTGCAGAAATATTTATTTCTATGTCTTCTTTTATTCCAATTGAACTGGTGCTACTGCATGTTACTCAAGTTGCAATTTATCAAGATTTATCTATGGCATTATGTCCCTCAGAATTTTTAGAAAATGAGTCTGTTGACATAAGGGTAGCTTGTTAAGAACTGTAACTGAAGCAGCAGCAAGTCAGCAAAAAAGATGGGACCATTTTTGCTGCTATTGATACTGAATTCAATCCTGAATTCAAGACAGCTTCTTGTCCCATTGAAGTATGGGAAGAAATATCCAGGTCCCGTTTCAAGCCAGGAGAAAGGCACTGGAGACAAAATGGAGGCTGGAGGCTGATTGGAAAGATGGTTTAATGATGAACAGAACCAACAGAACTTTTTTATATCTTCCCTGGCTTTTGTATTTGAGTAACCTGTTCCTGTGCAAGAACATGTATTCTGTTAGCGGTTGTCAGACTCCCATGGGGCCATGTAGGGGTTATGTAGGGGTCATAGCTGGCTCTATAGGCAAAGTACAAATCGTAAGTGTTTGAGCTAAGTTTGGTTGAAGTTTTGACTGCTGGTGCAATGAAGGGGCTTGTGTTCTGAAAGGGTGTTGGGCAATTCCTATGGGGCTTAATGGCTTTGTCCTGGTTTGGATCTTGAGTGAGGGCTAATCCTATCACTCTGTTCAGACTTTGCTGCAGGGAATTTCAAAATATCCTGTCTTGAATAGATTTCTGCCTGTAGTATTTGCTTTGTCTATGAATAGAGCTATCTCTTTATTTCTTAAGTGCTGACATCTGCTATGGGCTATTAAGGAAAGTGGGGGGTTGCTTTCTGTCTCCAAGAGCATGTTTCTCCATTTCTCATTTAGGGGAATATAATATTCTGCTTTTTAAAATATTCCTCAAAATATTTCATTCTTCTAAGAGGGTGGGTGCTGACTTTCTACAGAAGATGTTTAGTAAAAAGATCCCCATAATTCCTCTGCTTGCAAATGAGTGGGAGACCGATTCCCTTACTAAATCCTTGCTCAGCTGTGATTATAACAAAGCAAACCATTTCATTTAATCATTGTGGTTTAGACTGCGCTCAGCAGGTTTGGTATACAAAAATCTTAAAATTTGGGTTTATATACATCTCATGGAAGATTGCAAGGTTCAATTTGTAAACCTGCTTTCTAATGCTGCCTTAGCAGTAGCCCTTTCCCTTTTAGCTTCTCACAGTAGGATGATCTGGTGGCTGGCACACCCAGCAATAAATATTATATATTGTAATTAAATTTTTAAATTTACAAGGTCCACACCGAAAAGACTCTAAATTAAATAACAGCCATTTGCATCCCATTCTGTCCAAGGGGCATCGTTGGAGGACAGACTCCTCCATAATGAGCTGCTTTCATTAACTGCGCCCCAGTGATTATAACAGGCTTGCACTTCAAAAGCTAGAAAACAAGTTAGCCAGGTGAGACCAACAGTGTAGTGGTATATCTTTATTCAGCAAGCTTTTGCTGTATGTCACTTAGTCACCAGCCTTTGCCTGGTCAAAGGCAAGCCAGCTTGTACTTTAGAAGAATGTAAATCTCATTAGCAAGGGCTCATCATTCTTGTGTGCTTCCTTTGCTCAGCATGATGGAGCCCTACTGCACAGGTGAATTAATTTAGGATTACAGGATTGGTTTATTTTTCAGATTGCTTCACCTTCCATTTTCTATTATCTCTGCATGGATTGGAGAAAAGTATGCTGTGGGCAAGGACTGTGTTAAGTAACTTTGCTATCCTGGTTTCCATGGGGAACAGGCCTAACCCTGCCTTTCCCAAGTAAACAGATTGAAGTTGAATTTGTATTTCTTAATCAGGATTTCTCCATATTGCATAAATCTGGAGAGAGCTAGCATTTCAAGAGAGAGCTAGATCAAGTTCCAATGAGTAGACTTGGTACACAGCATATTTGCTATTGGCATTGTCTCCTCTCTTTCTCTCTGTCTAAAAAGCAGCATTATTCATAACAGAGAGCAATTTTTTTCAGTCTCTCATTCATTGGCATTTCTATAACTACCAATTAATAGCTGTCTCTGTAGTTTACATTGGTGGGTGATGAGGATTGAAATTCTGGCAGCCCTAAGATTTTGTTCAAGTTCTCCAATGAATAGAGGCCTTTTTTTGTCTATGAATCTATCATTAGAATGCTAAATATTTTGTTATGAAGTCCCCAGTGTCTATTTTGGGACTGACTTTGAACTATGGTCCTTTTGAGTGAAACATTGTATATAATTCTGATATTTTCTTGTTGCCCAGGGTTTCCCCCCCCCCCCACCTTAATTCACAGCGAAGAGATCTAGAGACTTTGATTTCCCCTTCGGTCATCATTGGCCCTAACCAATGGATTTTTAAATTTCCTCTGCACTCCTCCCCAAATATTCTGTGAATATTTATGGTTGTTTTTATGCATTGGAAAATTTCATCTATTTGAGAGACACGAGAATGTTGTCCTCCATATAGAGATGGATGAACCACGAGTGTGTTTTATTGCAAAATTATCCCTTCCACTCATCATTTCAAGAGGTTAGTTTCTTCATTGAACCCGAATAGAAATTGTCATTAAGTATATTGTGAGTGTGAAATTTGATAAGACTACCAGGAGCTACATAAAATTGCTTAAAAGCTTGATCCAGCCTACATAATGGTTATTAATTTTCATTTTCACTAGTTTGTACAACATTAATAGGTAACCTGGAAAGTAGAAACATTCTGCTTAAGGCCCATTGACAAGAGTAATAGTATGCATATTTGAAAACCAATGGAAGGCACGTATATGTATGAGAAGGAGATTAAGAATAATAAAAAATCTAATACACTTCATGGCATAAACAATCAAATTCCTGTTATTTAAACCCTGATTGCTTAAACTGATAATCTTGTTATATTAAATAGCTGGGATAGATTGCCCTTTTTTTCATATTCCTTTGTAAATTGCATCTTCGTATATCTGAACATCTCATTGCTGAAATGTCCTCTGGCATGTTTGGATGTAACCAGCCCATTTATTTCTTTATGTATCTCAGAAACAAAGAAAAACCTCAATTTTTATACTATAACCAAAATAAAGATCAACATAAAGCACTTCAATTTACCCTAAAATAATCTATCCATATCTGAATTTTTTCTGTGCAAAAAACCCCCCAAATTTATCAGCAAGGGGGAAAAAAGGCACTTCTAGTTAATTCTGCTTCCATTACCTCATCCTTCAGGGGTCCAAACTTACAATTACCTTCAGTTCTGACAATACTAAAGTGCCAAAGACAAGAAAAAATCGTTTGACCTGACTCCACAGGGCCTATAGCAGTAAAAGTAACCTCAACCCATTCTTCACAACATAAATAAAAAGCTAACCCCAGTGGGCTGGCATTTCACACTTCAGTCCAGTGAGGAAGAGAAGGGGAGCAGAACATTGAAAACATCTATTTGATCTCTGTTCCTTTGTCTGGGTTACTGGGGGGGAAACTGCAGAACTATTAAGCTAACCTAGCATTTCCCTTATAGAACCTGAAGCTCAGAAGCTGGGAGGAAGGTTGTGGTCAGAGTTCTCGCCAACGGGGAAAACACACTTACAACATCTTAAAAAACAAAGCAAAACACAGTTTTGCAGCCGAGTCAGAAATATGACTGCTCAGGTCTCCCACTGGACCTACGTGGATCTGGACTTGTTTTTGAAGTTGCACAGAATCCCTGAGTGAGGACTGCCCAAAGATGAGTTTCCTCCATAGGTGGCTTTCTTTGTCCTTTAAACCTCCTTTGTGGTAAAACAATGTAAGCAAAAAGAAATGTTTTTCTGTTGTCAATCTGCACAAGTGTTTTATTTATATAAATTTATATAAATTTAATAAAATAAAATAAAATAAAATTTCAATAGTATGATGCCCGAAAGTCTGTAGAGATTCTCTACAGTCATCCAGTCATGGTTGTCCCAAAGGTGTGGTTTTTTTTCAGGAGGCAACTGGACTTTCTTGTTTTTTCTTTTGAAGAAGTTTCACTTCTCACCCAAGAAGCTTCTTCAGCTCTGACAAGATAGTGGGGAATGGAAGGATTTATATTCCTTGCAGACAGCTGGTAATATGCATTCTTTTAGAGCAGGGGTGTCAAACTCACAATGACACTTCATCACGTGATATATTGCAACTTTCCCCCCCTTCACTAAAATGGGGGGTGAGGGTAGCCAACAATGATGTAGCCAGTCCGCGGGCCACGAGTTTGACACTCCTGTTTTAGAGGGCCGTTGACCCTTTGAATGGTGTCTGAGTAGGAATGGATTTCCAGAGAAAAAAATGGCAGACTACAGGAACCAGGACCACTACTCAGGTTGAAGCACTTGGATAAACCTCCAAGTGCTTCAAAGACCCTCTAAAAGAATCCAAATTACTAGCTGTCTGCAAGGAATATAAATCCTTCCATTCCCCAGAGCTGAAGAAGCTTCTTGGATGAAAAGCGAAACATCTTCGAAACAAAAAACAAGAAAGTTCAGTTACCACCTGAGGGAAGAAAAAAAGCATCTTTGGGACAGTATGATACCTGGTTCATTTACAGGCTACATATTTCCCATTCTCACCCCAGTTTTGTGATGCTCTTACTTCTTCCATATAGGGGATACCATGCTATGTATGTTTCGGTCTATTTAGATATCGTGATTTTTCTTTTATTTTACAAATGGCTAAAGCAACATTCCCTCCAATTGTCTTCTTTAGCCTTAGGCAGAGGGAAAGAAGTTTTTCATGTAGATATAATCTGTGGCTGCTGTCCTTTTCCATCTTCTCTTTCTTTTCCCTCTTTTGATGCTAATTTTCAATGCATACCTGCACAATTGCACCATTGGAGAACTGCACATATAATTACTGGATTTTAGCTAAGAACAGCAGTATAAATAAACAATAAAGTCATTGGACTCCACAAAATATTTAACTACCTGAGCAGAGCAAGCAGGCTTTCTGGGCAGCTGCAAACTGTGCATAGAATTAGCATGCTTTATTTATTTATTTTTCTTCAAAAAAAGCAACTTGAACCAGCAGCATGGCCTCTGGTTTATCCTGTAATTCTAGTGCTATTGGTGGCCTGTGACAAGAACTCACTATATAAAGTACAAACGTGATGAAATTTATGTTACCTTTCCAACTCCACTTAACTTCTGCAATTACAATGCTGCATTGCCATGTGGTGCTAGATTGCATTTTAAACATAGTTGTTAAAAATCCAGCATGCAATAATGTGTGCTCAACAAACAGATTATATTTAGGAGAAAATATCAGCCCAGCAGTGATTCAGAAACAAAACATGCTGTGGTAAACATCCTACCTTAGATGATCTTATAATTAATGCTCTGCATTTTAGGGATCAAAGTATGTTCACAGGTACAATGCAATCAGGTACTTAGAAGATAAGACCCGTTGTGATTCCTAGGTTATTAAAACTCTGGTTATGGCTTACATATGCCAACCATTGCTTGCTTTAGCAACCCAAAACAGAATGTG